>JAEMWC010000025.1:1452500-1517500 GCA_016490735.1 Pachyseris speciosa
TTCCAAAGGCTTCCCCACCGAACACGAGTGAGCAGAAACTACAATTATGCAGGGGCGTAGCTACCTTTATCATACATGGGGAGACCCGTACGGCCCCGCGCGCGCTTTCATTGTGAAACTATTGAGAAAATCCCCGTATAAGGACCGTACGCATAAGCGCGAGCAGGGCGGGAAAAAGCCGTACGGTCCTTGTTAGGGATACGTACGGCCCCGAGCGGTACGATTTTAGCGGATTTCGTTGCGTATAACCACGTAACATATTAGATCAATTTTCTGTGCAAATTTGTCGATTTTTTTTTAAATTCAACTTCTAAGTGCTCATGAAGATTCTAAAGAGGCCATATGATAAAACACTTATTGACTGAGTGGGAGGGCAGGACGGGAAAATATTTGGCTCGAGGTCATGGCGTACGGACCGAGCGCAGCGAGGTCCGTGCGCCGTGACCGAGAGCCAAATATTTTCCCGTCCTGCCCTCCCACTCAGTCAATAAGTACAGAGTAGGCACCGTATGTACTTACGTACCTGAAAAAGTCGAAAAAGAAAATAAAAGAAAAGAAAATAAGAAACAAATGTATATAAAGCAAATGCATAAAAGCTAATTTTTTGTCAGTAAAAAGCACAATTTGATCAGTTGTATTCATTTCACTTTGCTCATTTCTTTGATGTGTTGTTGATAAAACAACAGACGGCATTTTTCAACACCAAATGTCGCTTTCCAGAGAGGAGCGACGTGACCGAATGGTCCTAATGGGCCGAATGGTCCAAACAAGGCGGGAAAAAAAGCGATCAGAAAGCAAGTGAGATGGTAAAGAGTGACCGCGTTGTGGTCACCTCGTTTTGTAGCCTTTGGATCTGCCTGCCTTCGCTCTGCTTGGTTTTCCATGGCCAAATAATCTATTACAGATTGTTACTTTGCCATCGGCACTGACAAAATGACAGAGCAGAAAGAAGAAACTAAAGCAACTAGCTTTGGTAGCGTGAAGAGGCTCAAGAGGGCGCGCTATGTCACTTGCTAGGTAGTCCTCGCTATCCGTGACCGACTTTAATGAGGCCATTTGAGAATTAATTGGAAAGAAAGAGAAAATATTAGCTCTGTACCTGTAACGGAAAACCAGTTATAATTTCTATGAAATACATAGCTCATGATTTTGATTTATTGTTCTTGGAGATGGAAACATGTCCAAATTGGCGTTATTTTTTTGTAAATTTCTAAAAATAGGCCCGGTGCGGACTGCGGATCCAAGGATGGCTTAATTTGGGAAGATTCGGTCGACTCCACTAAAATTAATAGTTTGATAAAACTGTGTAGCACGGATGTCATATAAATAAACATTTTGGAATTTTTTTGAAAATGTGCTAAAAATTAGTTTGAAATACCAGACATTTCGAGGCTGCTGCCTCTCCCTCATACGTAATTATTTGCCCTAAAATTAAGGCGTTATTTATAACGTCTAACTGACTTGCAGTAGCCACAAAACTCTGGTAAAAAAAAATTTAAATAAGGTAAAGCAATGAAAGCAATAAAGCATGTCGCTCACAGCAGCAAATTTAGCGTTTGGATCGCATAATATAAAATAACATACCGATGTCGACATACCTGATGCATCAACGCTAAGATAAGCTTTGGTGTGCTAGGATTAGCTTCTTGTTTCTTCAGCTTTTAATGAAGCCCAAAGTTACATAGAAACGTCATTAAAGCAAGCCTGTTCAGCCTGAACTCAATTACTTATGTCAAATCAACTGAATTCAACATAGATTTGTAAATATAAATTCGAATGTACATCGATAAATATCGATCATTTTAGCATATTCTTTCGTTTTGAAGCAAGAGTTGACTTAAATTTACAGCGATTTAATCACTTTTATTTACCCCTGAGAATTTCAGAGGACTAACATTTCAAAATTTCCCGGGGAAGCATGTCCCTCCTCCCCCGACAACCCCCTAGAAACTCCCACCTTCAGCGGTCGTATAATCGAATCCCCTTCAAATAAATCCTTGATCCGGGCCCGAAAGATATAGACAGCTATATTTTACATCGCCTCAGGGTTTTGGTCTGTAGTCCATGAAGATGTACTCATGAACACATTGATTGTTTTTTGTAGATTTCTAAGAAGGGCTAACCTAAATGAAACTTAACTAGGGTTCAATTAAGGATATGTACGTAGGTGCTTTTACAAGGAAAACAATCCTGGCAATGTAGGGCCGTAGCTAGGTTTTTTGTAAAGGTGGGGGGCATTATTTGGAGGCTCCGAAACGCTATTTTCAGCACTTGTCATGAGACATGTATCCGATTTGACCACGAATAAGTGTGAAAAGGCAGGTGTTTTCTATACTACTCTAGTTCCAGGCTGCGCTATGTCAGGCACTCTCTGTAAATTAGAGTGAACCTTGCAAATAGTGCATATACACGCAAATTTAAATAGGCGGATTTGCTTCGCTTTGCTTACTATTCGCAAACACCGTGAACAGGGTGAACCAAACAATTTCTCGTCCATGAAAATGGCAAACAATTGCAAGTCACTACAATCAAAATAACTGAGTCTAAAGAAAACAACTCCATCCACAGACTTAATTTGTCTGGCTCAACAAGTCCAGGGGGGGAGGGAGGCAGTTGTCCCCCCTCCCTCCTCCATCCCGCTAGCTACGGCCCTGCAATGTGCAACGTGGTACAAGCGAAGCACGTCAATAAACTCAAAAAAGCAACACAGAATTTCACGACTCAGGTAATATTTCATAGGCAAGTAAAAACCCATTCGCTTACAACATAACCTCGGCATGCTGATGGTAAACGTTTTCACGTACATTCATTAAATTGTCTTCGAAAGACAATTTAATGAAGGCACGTGAAAAAGATTGGAGACTTGTGGAGGGGGAGGGGGCGTGGAGAGGGAGATTTCGACAATTGTGCGTACCTGTGGAAAAATCCTGGCTACGCCCCTGTACGGTAATTTTAATTCACGAGCTAACGTTGGACGCAGAAAGAATCATGCGTTGCTGCGATTATTGAGACAGAAACAGAAAATTTTAAGGGACCTTTTCAGAAATATTTCGCGTATTGTGGGTATTAGTCTTCGCACGAAACTTAGGCTAGGAATGGTTTCCTCGTCCGCACCTTGATCTTTTCATGGCAGTTTGGCCCGACAGAAGTTTGATTGAGAAGAGCGCCAAATGCTGGAAAATACAGTACCTGATTCAGGCAAAAATGGGCTTCTTGTCCGTTTCTAGATCTTTTCAATGGCAAATTCAGACAAGAAATGGGCTTTTTTGTCCGTATATAGATCTTTTAATGGCATCTTGGTCAGCCTAAAGTTTGACAGGATTGATGCCAAATGCTGAATGAATAATTCAGGCTAAAAAATGTACTCCTTCTACGTACCTTGATCTTTTCATGGCATTTTGGCTAGACGGGATTTACCTTTCTCTCACATTTCTCGCAAAAAAGTAGCCCAATCATGTACCTTCCATTTAAAAAAATACCCGTTTCACATACCTTCTTGACTGTTCGTTAGCGTGAACATGGTGCATCTATACGAACTATTTATCAAAGGTACTTTTTTAAAACCTAATAAACAGATTTCCCTACCCTTTCCTATACCTAAACTCGTGAAGGACCTACCCTTTCATATACCGAGGTCTGACAAAGGTATCCCTCTGAGGCGGAGCCTCCTCTCATAGGCCATTATGGGGAGTAACCCCAGGTATGTTACAGGATATACCACACCAACTATTTTGGTCTATCTGGATTCCACATTAGACCACCGACATGGCACATCCATTTTTTTAGAATTTAAATATACCGAGGTCTGACAAAGGTATCCCTTTGAGGCGGAGCCTCCTCTTATAGGCCATTATGGGGGTAACCCCAGGTATGTTACAGGATATACCACACCAACTATTTTGGTCTATCTGGGTTCCACATTAGACCACCGACATGGCACATCCATTTTTTTAGAATTTAACTACAAGAAGTAAAAAACAGAAGGACAAATAAAAAAAATACACTTTTTATTGTGCTGTGTAAAAACCAATTCATTGGACCTTATATAATAAGCTTCCACTGTCCTACTTACCACATATAATGTAACTCTTTTCAAGTATGTTACTGTTCACAAAAGGGATAAATTTATTTTGCTCGTGTTCACACCGTATCTGAAAACTCGCTGTTCGCTACTTCTGAACTTACGAGTCGATCCAACTCTACTGGCTAATATCATTTGTGCATAGCACTTAGCTGTGCGTTCGTCTTAGACGTGTCTATATATATATATATATATATATACATATATATATATATATATATATATATATATATATATATATATAGAATAAGCTTTTCTACTGTCCTATTTACAACATACAATGCAACTCTGCACGTCCATTTTACTGCTGAAAGCTAAAGGATTTTTAACTTATCTTCAGAGCTCTTCGCGAGTATTGCATTGCATGATCGCCTATGAACGTGACCTGGTCAATATAATTTGTATGTGCGTATTACAGTAAATGCCCGCATATAAGAACACACGATTTCAGAGGTCAGGCTGATTGAGTTCTTATTTATCGGGTGCTTAGTAACAAATCAGCCTCAAAATGTTCTTAAATTTTTATTTAGTAATACTATCCAAAACATGTTGCTAGAGGTATAATTAGCATATTTTAGGAAAATAAGTAGATAATTTTTGTAGAAGAAAAGTACTCAATACCAAAACAAGACAGCTTGACAGCTGATAGAGTTGTGTAGTTGTCTGACAGCAAACATAAACTTACATGTTTTGTAATTATGACTTTTTCCATTTTATAAGAACATGTTACAATTTTCAGGCTGATCTTGTTCTTACAAAAATGGGGCTTTATTGGCCAAATTTCAGCCTGGTGTTCTTAATCCATTTGTTCTTATATGCGGGTGTTTACTGTATACTGCGTGTTACACTTTCTCAATGTCCAAGAGATTTGTATGGCAACAGCCATCCTCAAGGAACATAAATTATGTGCTTTTAGAAGCATCAGTAAATGTATAGTTTAGTACAATATTTTCAGAGTATACATAATAACATTTGACACTTTGTTCAAAGTTGGAACAAATCAACTTAATGACGTTTAAAATTGGATTGTCACACCAGTAGTTCCTCAAAACCATGCTAATAAAACGTACAAATAATTTTAATCCCAGTTGTGCTGTAGCAATACATTAACTTTGCTATTCAAAGATGACACCTTTTAGTTATTGGAAGCTACAATTGTGGAAAATGGCAATATACTATGCCACCTGCCTTCAAACAGGAATTTAACTTAGATTGTTTACCTAAAATTGTCAGCATTACTATAGAAGTAACGGGGTGCTATCACTTAAAAGCAAATCTCTTCTGGAGGATATTAGGCAAGTGGTGGACATTATTCTTTGATTTCACTCACGTGATAAGACGGCCATGTTGGTGCCAAAACAACAGAAAAATTGTTGCTCAAGGTTTGCATAATAATATAGTCAAATTCCCAAAAGAATTTTTGGCTATTGTTCTTACAACCAACATGGCCGCCGTGACGTCAAGTGCAATCAAAGAATTGCGAGATCTTTGTATTCATGTAAACAAAGTTTATTTCTATAAGAGAAGCCCGAGTACACAAAGTTATGCGACTAATTTGCAATATACAGGGCAACTCTGCACAACCACGTCACATTAGTGTTAAAGTCTAAAGGATTTAATTTTCAGAACTGTTTAAAAATAGAAATTTCTGCCCAATGAAACAGTACGTTGTTGAATTTCGTTCATGTTCACACGTTATCTGAAAACTCGCCGTTTATTACTTCTGAACTTGTCGAGTCTGGAGTTTGCTAGCCAATGTAATTTGTATGTGCGTAACCTTAGCTGTGAGAAGGTCCTAGATCCATCTTTATACACAGACTCTGAGAAGTCGATGTCCAGAAAGAAAATAGTTGAGAATTATCGGTTCTTGTTCAGTCAGAGTCGTAATAATTTAGCCGAGATAAGGCGCGAGTATGGAATTGGTATTCAGTTTCTTCCTTCCAAGTCAGATCGTTTATGATGTCGCCTAAACATGTTGCATAAATCAAAATACATGTAATACTTCATATCACAGGATTTCCCGTTTTTTATACCCAGTGTCATGTGTATGCCACATCTGTTACTAATGTACAAGTAATACCTCATTATAGATAGGTTTTTTTTGTTCTTTTATCGACTGTCATGGAACGGTCTAATTCACTATGAACTTGGACTTGACCAGCGTCTTCATTCTCTATACCGAAAAAAACAAAACAAAACAAAACAAAAAAAGCAAACAAAAAATGTTCTGAAGTAAATTGGGCATACTACAGTCCAACCTCTTTTTGGGGTTGTTTACATGGAGGCAGCAGGATCCTAGCACTGGGAAGATCCTAGAGGGCGAAACAACTTTTTGTTTGGTTTACATGCAGAAATTTAGGTCGGAAATTTCAACGAAATTGTCTTCCTTTAGCCGCTGATCCCCCTGTCCGCCGCCATGTTTGTTTGGTTTGTTGTTTTTGTCCCTGGTACTAGGTTCTTCCTAGTGAAACCAGTTTAAATGGTGCTACGATCCTCCTACCTCTCAGGTACAGGGTGATCCTAGGACTAGGAAGATCCTAGCGGTAGGGCCAAGTACAACCCTTAACATGTACACTGAATACAGAAAACATATGGTGCTAGGATGATCCACCTTCTAGGATCTTCCTAGTGCTAGGATCTTCCTACCTCCATGTAAAGGAGGCCTTAAGCAGCCCTCTGTTAAGTGGACACTTATTAAATTCCCGAAAAGATTTGCTTACCACATTTACTGTAAATTTATCCTCTATTGAGGACCATCAATCGGTCACCCCTATAAACCGTGTGCCTTTTTTCAGAATCGTGACCACTTAATAGAGGTTTGACTGTTAGTGTATTAGACAATCAAATGCATATAGTATTGCAAATCGCAACACATTTTTACAACCTCATTTGCAAATTCATCTGTGGTGAAGTCATACTCCTTTCCCCTAAGACAAGGTTTGTTATCACTTAACATGAACCTAAATAATGTAGCTTTGCTGGCACAGATCAACAGGCCCAATGCACTGTCTTTTTTAATGAGCATGGGCAACATTTCATATTTTATTTGAGTTAAACTTTTCTGATCAAACTTGTGACCAGCTTTTATAGAAACAACCAGTACCTCCTGTCTTTGGGTTCCCTGTTTTTTCACAATGACTATGTCAGGCACAAGGCATTTGTGCCAGGGAAGTATCATTGGTGGAGATGACCTGCCTGGTGGTAGTGGTCTCAATCTACTGCTAACTGGCAACTGTTCTGTTCTCTCAGGTCTACTATGACATGAATATGACTCTGATGATGATGTTGAAGATGAAGATAATGTCTCTGTAAACCAATCAGTGTCATGTTTTAGAAAGAATACAATCTCACGTACACATGGCTCCAATCTTGTGCTGTTACCACCAATGTTGTGTGCTCTAATGTTTTCTTGTACACAAAATAGCCTTTCCAATAAAGAATGAACTGCAATTCTTCCTCTGCTGTTATGCATATTATAAAAGAATCCCTCCATAAGCTCTGTTTCAAACCAGGAGTAGGTGTCTGAAAAATATATATATTACATTGTATAACTGACTACAAGAAAGGAGAACCACTGACATTATGCACCCCAAATAATCATATATTAAAATAGAGCAAATGTTTTGATAGTGCTGTGTGGCAACGTGACAATCAAAGAGGTAATTTTATGTGAGTCCCGGCAAAATAATTTCCTACCAAAGCTACAGTGTAGCTGTTGTTATCTAAGTTTGGGAGAGTTTCTTGTTTAAAAAGCACTGGTAAGGCATTTACATGTAGGGTACCATCAATTAAGAACTTAATTGTAATTTCAATAATGTGATACAGTCTGTAAGTTTGTTGACTTGCGGTATTTGTGGTCTAGTATGCAGGGTCAACCATAACTATAGTTTAGGCTTAGATTTAACAAAAAAAATATGCACTAAGTCTTGGTTCCTAAAGGATAGCAACAACTTAGTTTATATTGAAATTTTACTTTAACAATATTGTGAAGTGCAACTGAATATATTCATATAGAGGTCTAGGCTATAAATGGAAGGAAAGGAAAAAAAGGGGCCTGTAGATACTTGTAAATAATGATGATAATATTAATAATAATAATAATAATAATAATAATAATAATAATAATAATAATAATTGATTCGGTTCCTCCCTGGTACTCGTGTGCAGTGCCCAAACCAGTCTACGAGTCACCTGAGGCACTAGCGTTTTGGGAATAATTTTTGTCCCAGTTTATGCGGAACACACCATTGTCAAGGCTAACAGAGTGGACGCTCGATTTGTGAACCACAAGAATAAGAAGGTGTGGGCTGTAGAGATGTCCTGTCCGTGGATGGAGCATCGGGAAAAGAAGTCCGAGGAGAAAACGGTCAAGTACAGGCCTCTGCGATTCGAGCTGAAGAAGCAGTACCCAGGCTATGACGTTGAACAATGCAACATCATCTATGATGTGCTAGGGGGATGGTCAAGGGATCTAGACTTGACAATGAGGAAGCTCTTTGGCAGCAGGGGCTATGACATATTGAGAACGATGCAGAAGGCTACCATCTCGACTTCTCTCAACATAGTGAGAACTTTCAAAGCCATTGTCTCTTGACTTTCCATAAGGGAATGGCATACATGCTCAATATAGTTTTAGTACCGGAGAACTTTAGATTGTTTATTAGATTTTTGTCTTTTATTGTATATTTTTTAAATCAGTAGTTTTCTTTCAGTTCCTTCAGACTGCATAGGTTACACTGTGTGCCCTACGTTTTACCATTTTAGCATCCATACGTTTGTCAACTGCCATAATAATAATAATCATTATTTGGCTGTGTGACCAGTCAAAGCCCACATTTCACCCTTGCTCACCACAGAGTCTCCAGTAACTCAATAGTTAGAACATTCGTCTGGATCACGGAGGGTTGTGGGTTCAAATCCCATCTGGAACTTGGATTTTTTTTGAGTTACCATTTGGGGTTTCATGCATTTCCATCACGTTGTAATAATAATAATAATAATAATAATAATAATAATAATAATAATAGAATAATACTGTTATTATAAAAAATAATAAGGAACAGTAAACACATTGCGGAGGGCCCTTAACATCTAAAGTTGTAAGACACAACTTGCATTAAAGACAAAAAGAAAATTTATAATAATACATGTAGTCATCATCATCATCATCATAACTGTCATCATCATCATCATTATTATTACCTTCTAGATACAAACACATATCTTATTTGAATATGTAGGTGAACATTGCAGTTCTGAACACTACTTAAGCAGTAGTGAAAATAAAGCCTGAAAAAAAATTCAGGCTTGTACAGGATTCCAACCCACAACGTCTGCGATTCTGGTGCAGTGCTCTACCAACTGAGCTAACAACCAAAAAGACAACAGAATCTTTGTTAAAACTTTTTCGTTCCAGTGATGTTTGAAACAGTGAATCTGTAGCTGGGCAGTATGAAATAGGACTGTTTATGTTATAACCAGCCACCACTCAGAAAGAGAGGAAAAGTTTTGGTTTATTTGGAGTGCGTACGCCTGTACTTGCTCTCGTCATCATCATGTGTCCATGGACAAATAGTAGATGGCTAATATTACCAATCAGAGCACACATTATATCTTTGCTTTGTTTAAGACTGTTACGGTAGCTAATAATTTTCTCTTTTGTCACGCCTTTTTAAGTTTCTTCAAAATTGCTTTATCCTGCTTTCCTAGAATGCATCTTATATTTATGTTAATAATAATGGCACAGATCAAAAGCAACTTGTGGCAACAATCTCAAAAATTGCTGGAAGGCATTAAGATCACTGTAGGAGGACAATCAGTCTACATGTATATAGAGAGTCTTAGCTACAGTGCCTGTCTAGTCTGTATAATTATGCTCCTAATGAGAGAGGATCAATTGCCATTTGTTTATGTCAACCACATGGACCGTAAAAATAGACACAACATTTGTCAGGCTAGTTTAACACATTCGCCCCTGAACCACCCGAAACCGTGTACATTGTACATTGTAAGTGGAACCACTTTCCTTGTATCCCTAGTAATGTCTTAAGTGGACAACTTTGACAATTAACTTGTTAGGGGGGAGAGAACTTTCAAACCATGCCCAAATCAGCGAGATTCAGTCCAGGGGAAAAAGGCAAAACCCATGAAAAGTTGACCAAAAAATGCACATGAAAAATTGACCAACTAGCCAACTGGACTTCATTCAAAATACAGTACAGGTGTACATTGTAAGTCCATGACCCTGGGGATTTTCCCAAAACCTTTCCCCACCACAATGAAGCCTATTAAATGCCCAATAAAAGAAAAAGAATAGGGCAAGAAAAGCGAAAGAAGCGGGAAGAACGAAGGGTGAAAGGGAAAAGTTGAGCAGGCAGTGAAACTCGTTCACAAACCTATCACAGTCTTGCCTTCTCTGCATGCTCAAGCTTCTGAAGTGTCATCTTACTGTTGGGAATGAAAGGAATTTGAGTGCTTGACTAGCAAGCCAATTTTCAGCAAGATTTGATCATTAATGGCCAGGTTCGAAGAACCACTAAACACCTTAACTAGTTAAACAAGGTGAGTTTTGGCAAGATCTCCAAGGGCAAGTCTATGGCTTAATACATGTAGCTAATTTATTGACAAGAATAGAAGACTGTACTCAATACTGGCAAAAACTCAGTTATTAAAATCTACAGTGTATGATTAAGTTTGGCTTCATAACATGATGATGACCCTATGACTATGATGACCCTGGTTTGTGCATAGTACAAACAAAAAAGGTACATGTACAGCATGTATGCCCATGTGTGCTTAATGCTGCAAACAAAATTCAAGTAAGCCTGACCCCAGAAATGCCTTGACTAGCTAAAAAGACAAAACTTAATCTCCAGGGGCGAATGGGTTAATACATTATGTAGCAGCTACTGGCAAAAACTCAGATATTAAAATCAATGATTTATTTTGGCTGTCATAATGTACATGTATCAAACTCTATGATGACCCTGGGCTTGTCCATAGTACAAAAGTCCCATGTGAGCTTTATTCTTCAAACAAAAAGTGTTACCATACACACTAGCTGTAAGCCTACCATCAGGATCTTCCTTGAATAGCCATGACCTTACTTCTTCTCCTTTCTTATTAGTTTTTCTTGTATAATAAAGGTTATCCAATGCTCTCACAACACATGATCTTGCTCTCTCTTGAAACTCCAAATCAGTGGAGGGTGGATCCCCCAAGGGGCCAGGAAGACTGTCCCAAAGTTCCATGTTGTAAGTTTTCTTATCCCCATCCTCAGGGTTATCTGTCTCTCGTACAAAAAACTCCATAGTTTCTGGGTTTATATCACATAATGTTCCCCTAAAATGCTGTCCAGAAATAGGAGTTGCTGTGCCATGTATGTAAATCTGTAAATTGTGGTGATCAATCTGAGATAAAAAAACAATATAAGTGTAACCAGCGTGTCCTTGTAACCACACAGTGAATACGTACACGGGCCAAATGTAAATGGGGAAGGGGTGATAGTGGCTCGGAGAATACAAAATGGATTACTACTACAGCATTAACCATGTTGACTCAAGAGCCAACTTCACGCTCAATACAATCAACTGTAGTTGTAATAGCACTTGTCTTGTAAAAGCAAACTAATGAAACAATTTTTCAAATTATCACTTGATCATGGAAGAATGGGATAAAGAGGAACATTTCATTTTTAAGTTTCCCTGCAACTAAAAACGATCTACAGCTGTACTTTTTTATCACACCAACGTATCTTTGAGGATGAAGCTTACTGATTGCATTGAACATCAAGCAGCAAAAGCAGGAAAGATAAGACAAGAACTTCTGTTACTACAGTACGAGAAATTTTGAAAATTAGTGTGATTCAAACTAAGAGATGTATTTTTTAAATCAGACACTTTCAGATTTACATGTAATGGCTCCCGTCGTTGGGCTTTCCGCAAAGTAAAAGCTTCTGTTGATTTGTTTTCATAGTGTTTTGTCCACTGAATCCTTGGGGGAGAAACATGAGACAAATTTTAACAATACCTTCACAATAGTAATTAGTTACTATTGTCTTTTACCAAGGTATTACCACAGCAAATTCACCGCGGCTTTCGGTTGCTTTCGGTATTACCACGGTTTGGGTTTCGGTGATTCCTCGGTGGATTTGCTGCAAACAACATCGGCAAAGATGAGGTTTTACCGCATGCTAATGGAGAGATAGTTTACAGCAGTACTATAACTTTAAAGGAGTTCAAGCTTCAGGAGTAATCATCATTTTATTGCAACAGTGTTGTTTGGTATGGTTAAAAAATTATAGGACCACACTCATCAGGCAACTTCAACGATTACTCAGCTTCATGCAATGACTGATACAAGTACCGTAAGATTATCAAAACTAAATGTCAAAACAGAAAGCAGATTTCCCATGATAAAGCAAATTATGTTTCAACTGCTGAGCTGCATTTTTCATGATAAAACGTGTAAAACCAAACTTCACCATCATTGGCCACACATTCACAGATGCTTACCAACATTACATGTATATCTCTCACTTAGTACACACGCTGTGATTGGTCATTTTGCAGGCTGTATTCTACAGTACGACCTGCTAGACTTCAACTAGTTTTCTCTTTCACACTGTCGATTAATCTCAGAGATATAATGAATATCTTATTAACCTTGTTTTCTCAATCTGTACTCTTAGTTACAGATCTTCATTTTTTCCATTAAGTTTGGCCCACACGCTTCACGCTTGGGCCATAAATCAACAAAAAAAAAACTTGATCCGTAACTTACAGTACAGACCTCAAACTCGGTTAGTATGAGGTATGTACAATCAAGACCATCTTATTAAACTTAAGGGTAGACCAGTGATTATGTAGTTGTCATAATAATAATCATGATGATAATTTTTGTCATGTACATGTATTATTATCACTCGTAGCACAACAGAGTATAACAGCAAACATAAACGGCTGCTAAAATTGTAAATATTCTTATAGATAAGAAAGCTTTCATTCTTTTGACAAATGTTCAAAATCTGACTGCTCATGTATTCGGATACGATGGCAAAAATTCGAAGTTTTATGTTCGACAGCTTCAGGAGCCCTCACAGGTGTACGGGCCGGGGGTGAGAGGGGCTACAGCCCCCCAAATTTTGGGCAACTAAGAATTTTTTGGGCAGGAAGAGAAATTTCAGCAAAGTCAGTTTTTACAGAAATTTCCATGTTGCTGAGCTCATATGATAGAACCATATGTAACAATAATTATTTTCACTTCATATGTAGTGACTCTCGTTTCTTTTTGACTCAGTTTCGTAAATATTTGGGCAACTTGAGAGAATTTTTTGGGCAAATGGTTCACCGCCCCCCTTGGCAAAAAGTTGCCTGTATGCCTATGGGAGCCCTGACAGCTTTAATGTAACCGGTCTAGTGGTCCCTTGTATGGCGTTCCATCCCCGCCAAAATTCAACTTTGTATTTTTCATGGTACTTTCTGCATTTTATCCTACATAGAACATTTCAGCTTCCATTCTCAACGTTCAACATTGTAGTTGTTAGCTTCGACATCCAACATTTGCTTTTCGACATACAACTTACATGTACACGAAGAAGACGCAGTGAAAGCTTTCAACATCCAAGTTTTCATGTTCGACATTCAACTTTTCGTATTCGACATCCTAGTTTTTTAATTCAGCTTTCGTCCGCTGATTAGCGGTCGGTCAAAACTGTGGGCTCATCGACCCAACTCACTACCCCTAAAGTCAACCGCTCAGTGACTTTCCATTGGAGTTAGGCCCAGGAGGCATTCTCCACTCCTAGACTGTTGTTTCAAGACGGTTTCTTGGAAAAACCCAAGGAAAAACCTTTCCCCTTGGAAAAACCTGAAATTAAAGAATCACCGCATCAGGGATCACTGGATCAAGTATCAAGGATCAGAGCTAGAAAATTTGGAATTTCAGAACATTCTGGCCTAGAAAATTGGATTACACCATACAGACGAACAAATTACGTCATAGATTTTAACTCAGACATTCCTGGGCCGTAGCCATACGAAAATTGTCACCGAGGCATAGTATACTGAACAAACACCTCTTTAATATTAATTTAACATTACTTTTAATATTATATCCTGTTACAGGAACATCAAAAAGCTTACGACTCTGTGAAACTACTGACACTGAGCCTGCTTAGATTGTTCTTCATAAGACACACACACAAAGAATGAAAATGTAAAATAAAAATGTTTACTGAGGCGAGTGCCTCGGTTCGCCTCATACTAGCTACAGCTCAGTATACAAACGTTACGACTCGCGTCATTGTCTGTTTGAGTTTTGTATGGCAGAGTTGAGTCGGTAACTTGTAAAGGTGATTCTTTTAGAAACTATTTTTTCGTGAACAGATGGAATATCAAGTCAGCTCTTTGCCTCAAATTTTACCGGAATTGTTGCGGCTTTCAGAAAAAAGTTATTTACAAGGTTACTTTAAGGCGAATGCGGCCAGCGAAATCATCACAACTACTTTAGCGAGTCATGCTTAACCTTTGGTGCAGTTCCGACGTGGAAGCTCTCGAGAAACAGAGAATTCAGTGAAAAAAGTGGGTCCAACGTCAGAATCATTTATTTTATTGGAAGTGATCTAAAGTGTGGGAATAAACTTTCTGCCTGCTGTTCTTATCGGTGGCAAAAAAATAACAGCTCTTCCTTGCAAGTTGTCAGGTATTTTCTTAAAAAAAATCTTGTAAGAGTAAGAACTGCTTCTACAATCTGTCTTCTTTAGATTTTCGACTTGTTGCTTCCATGTATACTCCACGGTACTGACCACAACAACTCAGTTGGGCGATGCAATTTTATCACTTTTGGTATCAATTGGAAATGAAATCAATTGGTAAATGCCTCTCTTGTGAAATCCTGTCGGAAGTACCGAAGTACCACAAAACCTTCAGATGCGGCATTCCATCATTTTTTTTATTTATTTATTCTGCTCTTCCTTCAAGGATTAGAGTTTACAAATTTGAAGAGATGAAATAAAAGATTTGATGTTCACATCGGCAGCCTCCAAAATGGCTTCGTGTTTTTATGGCACCAGAAGTCAGATATGCAATCACATACTGCCATGTTATACAAATATAAATAAAGAGTCAAGCATTCAGGATAATTTAGAAATTCCACGTGAATCTAACCCCTTGTTACATCTTCGCCAATACAGAGAGCAGCACATCTCAGTCACATAAGATGAATTAAATTTCTTTTCCCTCTGATTTCAAAGCATATGCATAAGTGATTACCAATAGGGAAGTCGCTTTGTAGCTGTATGTCTTGCAGTCGTAGCTGTCCAAGTAGGTTGGAGCTAATGTAGTCCACTATTTTGAATTCACTCCGAGTTTTGGTATGCGAAAACTGCACTCTACAAAGTGGTATGGCTTTTTATTCATTATATTTATAATATCTATATGTATAATATTTATTCACATTTGAAGCTGGAAACGCTTTTATGCCAAATTTTCTCTTCCTAAACACAATGCACTTGAGCATACGTGAGACCTTGGTTGAGTCACGCAGGGGTACAATCAATCATATGCATGTCTATTAATTTATGTAATTATTTATTTTGAACTGCTCCTTGATCCGGTGATTCATTAATCCTTTGATCCTGTTTTTCCAAGGAACCGTCTTGAAACCACTGTCTAGGGGTGGTGAGTGTTTCCTGGACCTTCTCCAATGGAAAGTCACTGAGCGGTTGACTCTAGGGGTTGTGAGTCGGGTCGATGAGCCCACAGTTTTGACCGACCGCTAATCAGCGGACGAAAGTTGAATTAAAAAACTAGGATGTCGAATAGGAAAAGTTGAATGTCGAACACGAAAACTTGGATGTTGAAAGCTTTCACTACGTCTTCTTCGCGTAACTTGCATGTCGAAAAGCCAATATTGGATGTTGAAGCTAACAACTACAATGTTGAATGTTGAGAATGGAAGTTGAAATGTTCTATGTAGGATAAAATGAAGAAAGTACAATGAAAAATACAAAGTTGAATTTTGGCGGGGATGGAACGCCATACCCTTGTAAAGTGTGGTTGATAGTAAGTTTAAGCTTAATGCACATGTCATCGGCTTCCCCGTGGGGTCGACCCCCGGGCCTACCAGGGAGATATGTGGGGGAATACAAAGAGATGGACGGGATTCTTTGCCCGAGGGTAGGGGAAAATGTTGACATTGTTCTACAATCAAAGATTAGGGGGTAGGAGAATTCACAAGTTTGAAAAGGATGTCACGGGAATTTTCAGCTGAGAGACACCTAACCCAGGGGACTTTGTCTTGAGAGATTCCCCGACCCCCCGGGGAAATTCCTCAAGTTTGCTTGACTGATTTTACAATCCCCCTGGTTAGCCCGGGGGTCGACCCCACGGGGAAGCCGATGACATGTGCATAATAGTTGCTCATCTATTACATCAGGAGAGTCGTGAGAGGGAGAAGAAAACTCCCAAGCCCCAAATAAGAGATAACAAACCACCAAAAATCAAGTCATCGACAACTCGAGGTTTCATGGAAAACTCGTGACAAAAGTCTGAGCCATCGAAAGCTAACCTCTCGTTAGACTTTTGTCACGAGTTTTCCATGAAAACAAAAACGCCCAGGCGAGTTAACGTAAGCTTAAGTCTTAATTCTCACATAAAAAACCGTGTCACGAGTGGTTTCACACTTTCAGCACGGTTCGTTAAACCATGCGTTGAGTTAGACCAGCTACAATAAGACGTTTTAACAAACCTGTTGACGGCGTTTCTGTGGAATGAGGCACTCTTCATTTTCTTGATCTATATTCGGTCGTTTGTGCGCCATTATCCTCCAACCACAGGTCGAACAAACACACTGTTCGTGTTGGGAACTGGGTACTACAAACTGAACAACGGACACTTTATAAACACTTTTGTCGGCGCGTTGACGTTCGTTGACGTTAGATCTGAGTACGAGATTACGAGACGACCACCAGTTAGTCGAAATTTTTGCTTATTTTACAATGTTTCTTGTGCGTACCGAGGAGGAAACACTTAAAAAGCCTCGTCTACACGAGCAATTTTTATGTGACAACTTTTATGTAACAATTTTTATTTGCTCGTGTAGACGGGCGGGAAAATTCACCAGTTTATTATTTTGCTAAGAAGCTGGCGTGTTATGCACCTATCAGTGTCAAGCTCGAGAGGAGCGGGGTGGGGGGGGGGGGGGGGGGGGGGCAACCCACGGGAATTTGAATGTCACGTATATCCCCAGGGTAGGGATTTTGATCGGACATCACGTATTTGGCATGGTCCTCTTGTGTGCAACAAGGACTGAAGGGTATATGACCGCCTTCCCTTGCCCCAGGGTGGGGGATTTTGATACTTTTGACAATTATTTTTTGCCCGGGGGTGGGGATTTTGATAATTTTTTTCAGAAAATGTCACAATCCCCACCCTTTGCCCGAACCCCCCCCCCCCCCCCCTTGGGCTTGACACTGATAGGTGCATTAGCTTTTATGTGACAAATACAAGTCGTACTATTATATTGCGTATAATCATAAAAATTACAATTTCCTCGATTGCGATTGGTTTAAAAAACTCCTATTTTCCACTAATTCACGTGCCAAGTTGTTATCGGACAGTTTGTTATTGGACACTTTGTTATTGGACAGTTTGTTATCGGACAGTTCAATAAGCCAATCACATTCAAAGTAGTATTTTAAATCAACCACTCACAACCTTGGTTACAATCACTATACATTTTGATCATAGTCAATTTCAGAGCGACGTTGAACAATTTACGCTTCCTTTGTCAGTCTTTTAATGCAAAATTTCCTTCCCTTTTATAACTTGGCTCTTCTTCTGTTCTCGGAAATTGTAATTTTTATGATTAATTGGTAATAAGACTTCGTGTCGTCCAATTCGGTCTGTAATCATACTCGTGATAAACAAATCGGACTCCCGCTGCGCGGTCGTCCGATTTTGTTATCACTCGTATGATTACAGACCGAATTGGACTCCACTCAGTCCTATTACCATTACTTATCGCTGAAATTTCGACGTCATTTGGTTCATTTGGTTACATGCTTTGGGTTGGCTAATGATCAAACATTTGTTCGTAACGCGAAATGTTGGATGAAAATATTTCAGTGATCTAGATCAAACATGGAAAGCCATTTAAAAGCAATGTTGAGAGATGTGGCTAAACGGCCAAACGTGCTTGTCCAACACGATGTTGGATGAAATGTTTGATCGTTTTTTGTTTGTTTAAATTTGTATTCGTACAAACATACGCGTCGTATTTTGTTTTAATGATTTGAGATTTTTGCACCGCGGTCAATCAGTGTTGACTGCTCTAAACATCAAATATTGGCGCAAGGAATGCCATGCGTAGATGTCCAATACCAGTACAAAAAAATTATAATCGTGGTGCTCCGCTGGGCACTGAACCGCGCGTTTTTCTGATTTTTGGACGTCAGCTTGACCAAATCTGATTATTTTTCTCCCGTTCCCTTCGGTATTTTTTTTAATTGCCTCAGTTCTAACCATATACAGTTCCTATCACACCCTATTTTTGTTAAAATCTTTAAGAGCTAATCGAATATATTTTAAAAAAATTACACAAATCAGAAAAAAGTTACAGAAATTACAAATTACAGAATATTGGCAAAATTGACTTTTTACCACTTCAAAATGTCAGGCAATATCATTTCCCGAATGTGACAAAGAATAAAAATATTTAACCGAAGGATAGAATAAATATTAAGGAATTTAGGCCAAAAATAGGAATATAGCTGCCTGTCATTAGATGTGATATTGCCATGGTAACGGCCCTAATAAGGCCTTATTATATTAGTTCCCGTACTGGTAAATCTCTACAGGGAAAACTTTAACAAGGTTTCGTTTTGTAACTCACGCTCTATAGGTAGGGAGGGTATTAACTACTCTAGGGAGCCACCTTAAACGGGATATGGAAATCAGGGAATTGTGTCTTAAACCGGGTCAGGGCTTGAGCGCCCAGGCCGCACGTCCCTACCCAAACATCTGTTGGGTAACCCCGCCCACGCAAATTTGGCTTTCGCAAAGGCTGTGGTCGATGACTTTAAAATTGCCTACAATTCTCAATTACAAACGTTTCCGTAAGGTAGAAACGCGTATTAGAGTTTTGCTTTTCAATTTTCTCCTCCTTATTTTTATATACTGATAAGAATGACCGATGATGGGAGACTAAAGTATCTCACCCCTCCCTTCATAACTGCCAAC
The DNA here is from genome assembly GCA_016490735.1 of Pachyseris speciosa. Lineage (NCBI taxonomy): Eukaryota > Metazoa > Cnidaria > Anthozoa > Scleractinia > Pachyseridae > Pachyseris > Pachyseris speciosa. The sequence goes on from JAEMWC010000025.1 coordinate 1,471,821, forward strand.
CCCATCTCCCAAATAATCCCGGTTGAGAGAATTTGATTAAGTAGTTATCAGCAATCCCACAGCCCGTGTCATGGGACGGAAAGAGCCTCTTCAGACGTACTTGGTGGTGCAATTAATTTCTTCCGCTCCAAAGGCAAATTTCACATCCATCCTTTTGCATTTGACTCATACATCTGCTTATCCTTTATGCACGACTACGTTTACATTGTTAAAGTACCGTATTTACTCGATTAAGCGCCTCGGCGTTTATTAAATTTTACGCAACTCGGGTGGCATGCAGCACTTATTCAGGGACGCCGCTTATTTGAGGGAGGCGCTTATTTAAAATCATATTTCTGAAAAAGGGATGAGTTGATGTTAACAGTAAAACAGAAACATCTCCAAAATGTCAGTAACTATCTCGTTTTGCTGGAAAAATGGGCTTGCACCTTGAACTGGCTTACTTTTTGTTTACTAAATTTCATTGTCACTGCTACTGCCGTGCACGTCAGTGGCATGACTTTTGAAACCAATTCGTACCCATACCGTGTAACACGGCAAGCTCTGTCGTGCTACACGGCAGTGGTTCGACTTCCTTTCAAACGTCACCCACTGTCGAGCCAAACTCAATTCATTGAAATTATATACGCAATGCACATACATTACAAAACCTGCCTGAACCCAGAGCACTTATCAGACGTTGAATTAAATTCAACTTCTGAAACCAAGTTAAGCTTTAGTGGAGCCAGCTTAGCACGACATTTGAAATGGGCCTTAGGTTGGCTTGTTGTGCCGGCGAAGTTTTCGGCCTTAACAACGGAACAGCGCATTGCGAAAATTCTAGAGAGAAGCAAAATGGAAGACAACAGAAGTATAGCTTATTCAAAATGAAAAACGTTGTTATCCAGGGCAATACGTTTCAGAGCCTGTTTAAGACAATGTTGTGCGGTACTCATATATTTTAGTCATATTCGGAGCGTATTCAGGGGTGGTGCTTACTAGTAGTTGCTCTCAGATGCGGCGCTTAATCGGGTGTGGCGGTAATTATCCTTATGGAAAAAGAAATGGTGTTAAATCCTCTGTTGAGGCAAAATGGCTGATTCCCCTTCATTCCCGACAAATACGACAACTAACGAAGCCATGACGTTCAATCTGATTGAAAATTGCGTGTACATATGTATGTCCCCACACCTATTATCTGGGAAGCAGTCCTCGCAAGTAGCTGAAGTTTTTTGTATTGGCACGCATCCACAACTACTGTCTGTAGTAGCCAAAACTGAAGTGGTATGGCCTCTTAAGACAAGGGCGAATTTACCAAAAACTGGCATAACAAATATTTCAAGAAAAAGAGTAACAAGCAACCAAGTAGTTTTTGGATACATCCCGTGCGGAAGAGGCATTCCTCACAAAGGGGGTGTGAAAACATACACCACACAAGCAACCAGGGGCGCGTACCCAGAACTACTTCTTGGGACGTGGTCCTCGCAAGTAGCCAAAATTGAGTTCCAAGCATGTCCCCACTATTGCGACCCCACAAAAAAAATTGGCAATTTCCAAATTCCAAACAAATGTATGAAGAGAGGTAGGAGCAAGCAACCAAACCACCACTATATTTTTTCGATACCTGCTAAAGAAGAGATAGTCCTCACTAGAGGGGTATGGAAACATGGACCCCACGAGTAGGCAGGGGCGTGTATGTGTGTGTGTGTGTGTGTGTTGGGGGGGGGGGGGGGGGTCGGTGGCGCTAAGTGTACATGAGACGTTATTACCCAACTTTCCATAGCTTTATCTTAACACTGACTTGCGTGTGGTTTTGTATTCCTTATTCTTTGCTTATACATTCCTCATATCCCTGCTTACGAGCTAATTAAGGTTGGCTGACAACTGTGGCTATGTCAGTTACCCTCAAGAGGACATAGCCGTAAGGGTCCTTTGGCCTTGTTAAAACCTGTAAAACACCAATTGCTAACAACAACAAATCGTTGCAAGTGTTTAAAGCCACTTTGATCGCAACGATTATATCACGGAGAAGACTTTGATTAATTAAAAAGCTAATCCTTACGACCCAGGTGTTCTACCTTAAAGAATCAGTGAAACTTTGGCACTGACCTGGATATTACACGGACGAGATACTATAGGAGCTTTCTTTAATCTCTGATATATTAGTGAAAGCAAACAGTCATCATAGGAATCAATTTTTACAAGATCTGATGACTCAACAAAAAAAAAGCACTTCATAACGAGGAGCCTTTTTAAGGGCTACGCACAAAAGATTATCTTAACGCCATAGAAAAACATCATCATCATCATCATAATTACCATCATAATCATTGAAACATTTCATTGTGTATAAAACTCCAAAGCAGTGAGATGAGAAGTGACATAGGCTTCTGAGTAGACTCATGACACTCCGATTGGAAGAAAAGAACGAATATATATAAATGCTAAAGGTCTTCTGGCTCAACTTTGTATATAGATCACGAGCAGTCGTACGTTTTTGGACTTTTCACAGTCTACTCTGTGTACATGTTCTATATCAGCATCAATTCCAACGAACTTGTCAGCTTCAGACAATGTGAATGATCATCGCAGTTATGGACACTACTCAATTAAGCAGTAGTGAAAATAAAGCCCGAAAACATTCACGCTTGTACGGGGATCGAACCCACGACCTCTGCGATACCGGTGCAGTGCTCTACCAACTGAGCTAACAAGCCAACTGGGAGCTGATAATTTTGTTGGTTCGTAATATACCCGTGATTTGTTTTTTTCAGGCTGTATTTTCACTACTGCTTAAGTAGTGTTCATAACTGTGATGATCATTCACATATTCATTCTTTAATCCGTAGTTCAAGTATATGACTTTTATCTATTCATTCTCACATTGCGCAAAATTACAACTTTGGTTTTGCTTTTACGACACTTAAATGAACTAAAGTTATTTTCTTAATTTTCTGCCATCGAGGAAAGCGTTCGGTGAACCTGTTAGCTCTGAATTTGAAATCAGCTTCATGCTTAGTAAAAGACTTAACATCTTGAGAAAACTAACTTCGACTGCGTTCAAAAGTTAAGAATAAAGAGACAAGTGTCACCAGCCAACGAGGCTCACATTTTTGACAATTCCTACAGTACACTTTTCGATTACTTGATCATCCGGGATACTCCGGGATAACAATTCGTCTACTGACCTTTTGCATTAGATTTACCTTCGGACGTCATTTTCACCGTATCACTGCTAACTGTGAAGGGTCTTTGTCTCAGTGGGTACACTTTATCATTGCTGCTGGCGTCACGTCTCTTTCTGATTGGCCAACAAAGCCCTGCCCTTGGCACATCGAGGTTTTGGGTCACCTGAAGCAAATTCAAGTTGCAAGAAATATTGCATAGTGTAACAGCATCTTTATCCTTTGGTTTGATTGAAGCCTTGTAGTTGAGATTCTGCCTGAACTTGCAGTGACGTAGCTAGGTTCTTTCCACAGGTAAGCACAATTTTTTTTTGGTTAACTTGAGAAACGCATTTAATTGGAGCTACAAGCCTGATGCGCATAACATTTTTTAATAATTTGGCTCCTCTTGCAGCGTAAATAGCAGATGGAATAACTTATGCTAGAGGATGGGTAACCGATTTGAAGCAAATTATCCGTGTGAGACGGAGAACTCTTCTAGATATAAGTGGTAACAAATTTTATACTGACCAACATTCGTCTAAGATTGATGAAAGACGGATAATTCAGCTTACAGGGATAATTTCTATCTAACTGGTGTTCGAATTTATGCTTAAACGAATAATTAGTCCGACGGATAATTCTTCCCAACGGGTAATCCGTCTATTGTATTGCTAAGAGCGGTTACTCCTAAATCGTCAAGGCGCAAACGTTCTGCATATGTCGGGATTACCTTAGAGACTAAGGTTTCTCAGGCCTAGGGATGATGCCTTCTGATACAATAGTATTTACTGCACAGATCTATATTGGCATCCAAATTGAAATCAAATGAAACCAGATATTTTTCCGATCTGCATACATCGGTATGTGCAGGAACTAGGAAAAGTTACCATTCTCGTGAAAGAGCTGAAGTGGAAACCGCTAAGGAGCGAAGAACAATTACACGTTTAACCTTGTTTCACAAGGCACTCTATGATAATTACGGCCTGGTTCTCCCAGATTATGTTATGAAACGTACAAGAAATAGTTAAGGAACTGTAATTAGAACAAATTCATAGAACTGCTCCAAACCGCTGAGACCAATAGAGACAGTTACGTCTATAGAACTTAAAAAGACTGGAATGCTGCCGGGGTACCGATAATAATGTATTTCACCCTAGGTAAATAAAGTATTGGCTTGTTTGTTTGAATGCGCTGCCATGTGAAACTGCTGGTATTGAGTCCACTGAGTCAATTATTGTCATTAACTAACGAGATTTTTATCTACATCTTTCTTTAAAGTGATGTGCATACCTTCATTTAATTATTAGTTTTTATCACGTAGTTTTTCTGAGAAATTCTAAACGCCGAAACTCCGAAGTTGTTAGAATAACTTTATCACGTATCCCTTTGCAGGACTCAATAAAATTTTGAGTGACGTTTTTGAATTGTTATACATTGTTAGTGATTTCAAAGCTTTAAGGCCGCTTACTGTAAGTTGCTTAATAATATATGAAGTCAAACTTGTCGCTTGTAAGGGTTATAAACGCGATAGTCTGCGAGCAATTGCGATCATACGACGGAAAGCAAAGTTCTGCGGTCTGCGACACCCCGGGGGGGGGGGGGAGTACTCCGCCCAAAAGGGGTACCTTTTTCACGCTTCAGGTATATGAAAGGGTAGGGATTTCACGGATTGAGGTATATGAAAGGGTAGGAAAATCTGTCATTTAGGTATTTTAAAGGGCCTTTCATTAAAATATTTCGAACAAACATACCTTAGGACTGTACTCTTTTAATTTATTGAACGTTACATGAAAATGACAAGAAGACTTCCTGTTTTAGGTATACGAAAAGGATACCATCTGGCAATGGAAGGTATACGAAAGGGGTACCTTTTCTGTCAAAAATGGTATATAAAAGGATAAGGGGTCGGACCTCGGGGCGGAGCCTCCCCGTACTAAATTTTTTTTAGTACTCCCCCCGGGATCTGCGATCGATACACGTCACATAATATATCGTATCCATAGCCATGTTTCCTTGAAACAAAGGTCGCCTGTTTATTTCTTGCAGAAATGTTTGTTTTTCTTCTGAACACGGCAGCGTTTGTAACGAGAAATTTTGGGAAGCAGTTTTGTGGTATGAGTGTCTTTACAACAAAACAGTAGTGATGCAAAAGATGAAAACAAAAAGGCCAACTGTTAGACAAAAATTTGGAAGAAATTATAGATATCTCTGGCAGATGCGAAGACAAAATTCCTCGATCAAATAAGAAGTGCGGACAAGAGATATCGTCCCGGGTTATCGTAGCGAACGAAAATGCTGGCATCTGGGTCGGGGCCATCTTCTGTCCATTGAGAATGTTACAATCTCCATTAACTTAACCCGTACATTCCCCACGGAGCGCACTTTCGATAATTTCCTTGCGATCTGCGATCGTCTTCAATCATATTGAAACCAAGCTTTAGTGATCATAGATAGGTCTGCGCGTCAGTTCCTGACATGCAGATTCTCTTTTGGAGAACCGAACCATTGTAATACTGCCAGCCTTAAAATAAGTTGTTGCTTTGGAGTCCGGGAGGGGAGGGGGTACTCCCTCATATGGGTTATATAGGTGTGTGCGGCCCCAAAGGGTATGTTTTTTTAGCCGTTTTGGTCTGAAATAGGGTATCGATTTTGACCATATTGGTCTGAAATAGGGTTCGGTTTGTGCACTCTAGTCTTCATTAATTGTGTTTTCGCTAACGGTGTACGTAATATATATTCCTAGCCGTGTAACCAGCCTTGCTTGTTTCTTACCGTTTTCTACGTGAAATAGGTCTGAAATAGGGTATCGAATTTATGGTCAGGTTTGAAATAGGGTACGGAAAATCGAAGCTTTTGGTCTGAAATATGGTAAAGGTTTCAGGAAGTGGGCCGCACACCCCCACCCAAATTTTCTGGGAGAACCCCCCCCCCCCCCCTCCTTCCCCGGGGCTTTGGAGGAAGGTCCTAAGAAGTAAAAGAAAATGTGAAGAAACTTTTTCGACCGAATTATTGTTTTCAATCGCGCTCATTCCTTTCCCTTTTTCAATGGCAGACTTCAATCCTTCAAGCTCAATTTCATTCTTTGTAGTCCTTCATATTTCATGCCAACCTCGTTCCCAGGTTCTTTCACCTCGTTCGCGTTTCAAGCAATTAAAAATCCCTCTGCTCATCCCACAAAGCTATGCTGTGGGATATTTTGTGAACTTTTAGGTGACTTTTGGGTATATTTGGGAAGAGATAATGTTTCTCAAAGGATTAGTTATATTTAGGAAAAACTGAAGGTTTAATAAGAGTTTAAAATTGGAATTTGAAGTTAGAAATTAGTAGTCGGATACCAAACAGTCTCCCCAGCAACCCGCAGTGCCTTTGTGGGGTGGCAACTAATTGGAAGCGTTTCAAAACCGGTTTTACACACAAATTCACGTTTACCCCCATCTTAAGTCCTTGGCTTAGACTCCTATGCTGGCTGGGCTTTCACCGTGGCAGCACAATTTTTACGATATAAACTCTTGTTGTTAGGCCATCGTAGCTTGATTAAAAATAAAACACAAACAGCGGAGATAAACACGGTAAACCAACGCATTTTATATAGACTTGACGTTTCGTATGCACAAAATGGGATACACCAAATGGGATTCGTTCACACCGCGCAAATACAAAATTAATCTCATTCGTACGCTCACTTATCGTTGTTATCGAATTTGCCCCACGCCTTCTTTATTGCAATCTGCTCTCAATGACCTCCGGAAACTTCTTCTACAAAATGGTTACCCTCAAGGTATAATTACCTACAACATTAACGATGTTTTGAACAGAAACAGAAACAAGCCCAACAGCCCTGTCTTGACAGTTCCTAAGAAAGATATAATCATCCTGTTACCTTACTTAGGTCTACAGAGCAACCAAATCGCTAAACGCCTGAGATCCTGTGTTTACAATTTCTACTCCTGCGTCAACCTTAAGATAGTTTTTCAAAAACACTATCCACATCAAGTCTTTCTTTCCTTACAAGGACCGCTTAAACCGCTCTCAGAAGTCTAAAGTCATTTATAAGGCCGGTTGCTGGGACTGCACTGATTTTTACATCGGTAAGACAAAAAGAAGACTTCATGACAGGAAAACTGAACATTTCAAGGCCCTCGCTAAAAATGACCACACATCAGCTATTGCTGATCACGTTAAAACCACTGGACACAACATCAAGTGGGATCATTTCGACATTTTAGCGTCGGGCAAAACCGATTATCATTGCAACATTAAGGAAACCTTATTTATCCAATAACTTACGCCAGCTTTTAATGTAAACATTAGTAGTGAGAAGTTGTTGCTTTATCAATAAGGTGTATCCTTTTACATATTTACTGTTAAGATAGTTTTTCTTAATCTCGGTTCCAGACCCCTGTATTAAAAGTATATAAACAGTTTTCAAAAATTGTAACGGTCACTTTTGAAAACGTATGTTGCCTAGCATACGAAACGTCAAGTCTATATAAAATGCGTTGGTTTACCATGTTTATCTCCGCTGTTTGTGTTTTATTTTTAATTTTTATGATTTTTCCGAAAAAAGCACCGTCCGGGTATTCATTTTTTACTTGTCTTGGAGTAGCCTGTGGGAGCCTGGAACAAGCTAGCTAGCGTCGATACGTAGTCGTTTTTATCCATTTAAAAATAATTTTTTTTTTCTTCTTCTGGTGTCCATGTGACAACCTCTGCGACAACCTCTGCTTCTTCTGCAACATATATTGAATAACTAATTGTATGAAACTGGTGCCGATAGTAAGTGTAACCAGTAGATAGATAGATAGATAGATAGATAGGTAGATAGATAGATAGATAGATAGATAGATAGATAGATAGATAGATAGTTTATTATTTCAATACATAGCAGTCCAAGGGCTGAATTGCGTATTTACAAACTAATTAATCATATACTATCGATAAATATTATCATTTGAAAGTTAACCTTCTGGAGTATCTTTGAGTATACTTTCAAGCTAGCATTTGATTTTTATGCCTCTTTGTGAAGAATACAACTCGAGTTAAAGGGAAAAAAAACTTAGAAGAAGATGAAGAAGTTGTTGTCCTGACGATTTGTTGTGCTCCGGATAGTAAAGTGTTGGTCTTCTTTCTTTCTCCTCTGCTGTCTCCTTTTGCCTTAATCGACCTGATGGATTTGAGGCACGTGGAGGATACAGACTAAACTATCTTTCAATTTCATTACGCTTTTTATGGATGCTATTTGTGAATCAGGAGGCCCGTAGACAGATTTTTGCTTGGGGAGGTGCGTTTTGGCGTCGAAGGCTCAAGATGACAAGAGCCGAAGGCGCTAGATTCTAGTGGGGGGGGGGGGGGGGGTCTGGGGGCATGGTCCCCAGGAAAAGTTTGGAAAATTAGACCGTCTGAGACAACATTTTGTGCGTTTCGAAGGCCGTTACATAGACAATCGGACAGTCAAGATCAATCTTAAAAACGTCGATACTTAGAAAAAATTTCTTGGTCGCAATGGATTTTGGGCTTAAAAAGAATGACAGAATTCCATTCACCCTCAAATTTCACCCTCATAATAACCCAGTTAAAGCCATCATTCTTAATAACTTTAAGATACTGCAAAATGATCCAGAAACTGCTAGAATTTTTTTTCGCAACCACCGCTGATTTCATTCAAAGGCGACAAAAATGTAGGTAACTTTCTAGTTAGAAGCGCATTCAAAACAACTGAACAACCTGGCACTTTTAAATGCGCGCGCTCGCGATGCTAAACTTGTCCTTTCATTCAAAACACTGACAAAATATCGGGCCCTAAGCGATCTGTTAAGATCACTGATCGTTTCACGTGTACCTCCGCAAATGTTATCTATTGCATAACCTGCACATTATGCAAAAAGTTATACATCGGCGAAACAAGAAGACGACTAGGTGACCGGTTCCGAGAACATCTTCGTGATGTTGAGAAAGGTGACAAAGATGCATCCAAACCAGTCGCTCGGCATTTTAATCTCCCTAGCCATTCCAAACAACACATGTCGATCTCCGGCCTTTCCTTACATCAAGGTACCACGGAAAGCCGTAAAATCTCGAGCAAAAATTGATCTTTCAAATCGGCACTCTTAATCCCCACGGTATCAACGAGAGCTTTTCATTCAATTAATTTATTCCTGTTTTTCACGTTACCATGTTACCACCAATAGCGTAGCTCCATTTTCTGTATATAAACCATACACAACCCACAATTCCTCGATTCGCTCCGACGAAGGGCTAACGCTCGAAACGTCAGCTAATCGAATCCCTGTACGGTGGTCAATTTACATTATCAACTCCGTTGATAAACCACATTTTCGTGTTTCACTCCCCCACCGACGCAGCACCACAGTTTCTTTAGAAACTAATCCCCTTTAATCTTTGGGTAGTTTGCCAAGCTCAAGCCTCTTTGAATGCCTCTGGGCAAACAAATCTACCACTTCGCCGAGATTGATGTCTGTATCGTAGTGACTGTGCATTAACGCAAGCGAAAAGGGCCTTCCTTGCGCAATGCATGCTGGCTCGGTGTGGAGCCGTCTTAGAGCTCCTCAGTTTCACATTCGCAGCTGGTGGCTGGAATATAAAAATTGTGCAATAAAGCTTTATGAGGACGTAAAGATTGGGTTCAAATCCCTCAAGGCTTTTTCCGCGGTATTGGGTCTTTCCTATTTTGGCTTCGAGTTGTAACCAAAATAGCAAATTCTGAATAGTATCGACATAGCAGGGGGGTCGAATAGCGGACATAAAAATGAAAACGGTTCATTGTAAATTGGGATTCATTTCAAAATACACAATAAGCGTGTTACGACGCAAGTACTACAGTTATTTTGCGTTTACATTTTTTGTAACGAACTTACTTTCTTTGTAATCGTCGGTATCTTGTTAACGGACTTTCGCGGCCCATGGAGGAGTGCGTACGCACCAGTCGCACTCCCACCTCCCTACCGGCTTGATCAGGTATATCTCCTAGTCTCTGTTTAAATTAGGGGTTTTGCAATCGAAAAAAGCTATCCTATAGCTCTGAAAACCCCCATCAAAAATGAAGAATTTTGAGAACTTAGACATTAATTCAGAGATTCCATTGAAATCTTGCAGCAATCAGTCAGCCGTGACATGTTGTGACTGTAAAATGGCCTAACATGCGAGTGCACAGTTTGTTACTTGTTTGGTCGTCAACGGAAACTTAACGCGACATTTGCTAAGGTAAGATAAAAGTACTTGACTTCTTTTTTTTTTTTTTAAACAGGAGTCGATTATTGAAGCTCACTGCCCTTCAAAGTCGCAACCTTGCTTCAAATAGAAAATTAGTAGTGGATGCCCCTAACTCATCCTGCTAGCCTTGTGAATTGTTGCAATCGGTACTGATGTAAACGGGTACTGATGTCATCCAAAAAGAAACCAAAAACCAAATAGGAAAAACTGACAACCACGTCGGATACCAGAACCGAAAAACCGCTTGTTTTTTGGCCGAAAACCGAAAACCAAATGCTAATAAAAGCAAAAACCGCAAACCGTAACAGACACCAAAACCGAAAAACCGGCCTAAAAAAATGGCCAAATTAAAAACCCCGACGCCCCCCTCAGAAAGAACGAAACTTGGGTTACTCGGAATAGAAGGAAAAGCTTTTAGCGGGAAAGATATGGGGGCCCACTAAGTCCTTGGCGTGGCACCCGATGTCGGGTGAATCGCCTGGTCCAGAATACTCTGCGCGCTCATCCCAGGTCTCCTCCTCCAAGATCATCCAAGAGTGTTCCGTTTTCAGAATATGTGTTTTATTAGCAAACGTTATTCAGCGTCGTGTATTCTCTTATTCCTCAGTCAGAATACTCAATACGGATAACCAGAGCAGTTCTACTAGTATTTATCTGTAAGAGTATACGTGTTGGAAAGTGCTGAAAACTGTGTACTTAGTCTAATAGTGACGCAAAGCGCAAGTTGACAAACAGTTTAAAGTATGAGCACAAGCACTATATGATCAGAGCGATGTGGCTGTGAAATGAAAGCGGTCAGACGTAAAAATAAGAAAACACCCTTAAAGATAAGGTTTTTTATTCTTAGAAAACCATGTAGTTTGTACCTAAAATTTGTATTATTAATATGAAAGATTTTAGTGTCATTTTCATGATTACTTGTGTATCGTTTTTTAAGCTATGTTTTTATCATTCCAGGTTTCTGTGAATAAACAGTTATTATTATTATTATTATTATTATTATTATTATTATTATTATTATCATTATTGATTGTTAATTAGCCTGATGCACCACAGAGCTAGAGTTGCTTCATTGCATTGATAACACCCTCCTCAGAATGTGAGATCCCCCGGGGGGGTACTAAAAAAAAAATTAGTACGGGGAGGCTCCGCCCCGAGGTCCGACCCCTTACCCTTTTATATACCATTTTTGACAGAAAGGTACCCCTTTCATATACCTACCATTGCCAGATGGTATCCTTTTCGTATACCTAAAACAGGAAGTCTTCTTGTCATTTTCATGTAACGTTCAATAAATGAAAACAGTAAAGTCGTAACTTACGTGTGTTCAAAATAGTTTAATGAAAGGCCCTTTTAAATACCTAAATGACAGATTTACCTACCCTTTCGTATACTTCGACTCGTGAAATCCCTACCCTTTCATATACCTGAAGCGTGAAAAAGGTACCCCTTTCGGGCGGTGCCTCCCCGTATAGGCCATTATAGGGAGTACCCCTTCCGGGGCGATCTTTTGCAACTCGCTGATATTTATTGAGCCAGGGCTTTTTGCTGGTTACTTTTCTGGTCGCTTTTTGATAGTTCTGAGTATTCGAATGATAACTGGCATTGTCGTTCCCCACATTCGGCCTTTTTCGATCTCCAGGCGTGCGTTTCTCAAAACTGCGGTAACCATCTCGGGCCCGAAAAGTATGTTTCAAGTCGGTTTTTTAACGCTGGTACAAGCTTTTTGAACAAAATAGCCCAACGTGTTTCTCAATTTCATAGCGTGCTTACTTAAAAGATTATTTAAAATAGTAGAAATCGAAATTCTGGTAATGAACCTAATGCACATATAATAGTTTTTCGGGCCCGAAACGTTTTTGGGAGTGTCGAGAAACGCTTGCCAGGTTCTTATATTTGAACAGGTTTTCAATGAACTTTAGTGAAGTGTTTCTGTCTGACGGTATTGCCATGGCAATAAATTTACAGGTTCTCATTTTGTGGTCTTTGATCACTATGCCTGGTCTGGTAGCTGTTATGTTGCTGTCTGTATGTATCGGCATGTCCCATAGTATCGTGACATCGTCATTTTCACCACTGTTCACTGACTGTTTCTGGTTCGTGGTCATACCATTTTTCTGATGTCTTTGTATTATATTGGCTACAGACTTCCCAATTTATGTATGAGGCTTGGTTTGTAGTGTCGGTGAACTTCCTTATTTCGTTTCTCATGTTCTGGGCACCCAGACACAACATGGTCGATTTGTTCCAGTTTGTTACACATGTTTGCATAGTGGACTGATACCATCTTAAATAATTCTGGCTTTGTATGGACTTGCAGCTAAGGTTTAATGTTGGGCAGCAATTTATAAATCCTTCTGTTTTAGCTTTGACCATTGCTGTTTAGCCATTGGCTGGGTTTTATGATGATCTACATTTGCTTTCTTTATTCTATTTGGATATCGTCCATGAAGGGGTTATTACTCACATTCTTTTGTTAATTTCTCTTGGGTTTTTATCGCGTGCCATACGAGTGGTTCTCTTTGCATATTTGATGGTTGTTTCATTTATTAGTTAATAATAATGATAATGATAATGATGATATTACATTTATACAGTGCCATACACACTAGCTGCCCTGTGGTACTTTAAAATTATATAATAAAAAATAATTTAAAGAATAACAAAATAAAAATTTATTTATTATCTATAGTACAAAAATGCTTGTCTGAAAAGATCAGTCTGAACATTTTTTCTTAAAAATAGCGATCTACTTTGCCTAATGCTGATGGGCAGAGCATTCCATAGCTTCGGAGCTGCGACAGAGAATGCCTTCTCACCGTAGGTCCTTTGATTAGACCTGGGGATAAAAAGACGGCATTGGTTAGCAGATCTAAGATTTCGACTTGGACTGCAGCGATATAATTCATCGATGAAAAAAGGCGCTATATTTTTCAGAGACTTAAACTGAGTAACAACAATAGCTTGAAAATAGTATGTTTCTCAAGCGGCAGCTCCATGAGTAACGGCGTATAGCATGTAAATATTAAGAATTGCGCTTGGCAGGACTAGCGGTGCAATTCTGCAAATATGATTGTAGCGTTTGAATAAGGTAATCAGGCAAATCGTTTAAAAACGCATCCATTGTCAAGTCCGCACGTAACAACAGGGTGCACAAGAATTTCAGTTGACTTTTCTGACGTCCCTAATTTTTACGATTCACCTGATGTGGTAGAAGGCTGATTTACATATAGAGCTAACATGCTGTTCTATTAAAGTGGAAGCAGTCGTTGACTACCATACCTAAATTTCTTACAGAGAAAGAGGGTCTGGGGTCATTATTATTAAATGCCAGAATTAACGGTCGCGGCGCGTGATGCATCAAGGGTATTAACGGGCCTTTAAAGCATGGCGGATTTGCCTTCAAACTGAGCTCTGTTAGTTGAAGAATGGCTATAGCTCACCAACGAGCACCGGCACCCCACCTTTTGTAATCAACTAATCACAAGCTTTGTGTGAGAAAAAACTGATCTGATATCTATTACAAGATAAGTTTAGAGGAAATTAATTGTTGTTGTTGTATTGTTGAAAATTGAATAAATAAGGAATATAGCGTATAAACAGTGTCTTTTCTAGTTACAGTTTAGTAACTAGGTCAAGAAATATGGTTTAAATTTCTAATCAAGCATTCCGCTCCCTGTCTAAATTAAACTTAAAATGTTTGAGTCCAACAAAATGTCTCGACTGCAGTTTAATGCGTGTTCTTATGAGTATGGGTTCACAAAGATTTTACAATAACTTGAAATGCGTTCCTATAATAAGCATCAAATAATGCCAAAATGGGGCATTTTGAATGCCTCACAGCTCCTAAATGAGCTTGGGCATCCCCTTTTTATTTCAAAATTGAAGCATGATAGGATTCTGGGTGCTTACCATTTGTCAAAAAAATCCGGAAATTTCGGTTTGAAGTCAAATGGTAAGGATATTTTTCCGGAAAATCTTTTCGGAAATTGTGGACAACCTCCAGAGGTGGTCCTCTTTTTCCGTTCGGAACGGAATTTCGGAAAATTGCTTACCATTTGAGCGAATCGTTCCGTTTCCAGGTCCTTTTGCGCCAGAACGAGTGATTGCCCATGACGGAACGCCTTGCAGTAAATAGTAAGCACCTCCTTAAATTCTTAAAATTCTTAAACTTTCAGCAAGTATAGTTGCATCGTCTTTGACGTACATCTTTAACCTCTCTCTTGCGACTGGAATCTACATAGATGATTGGAAACGCGCACGTGTAACGCCGATTTTTAAACCTGGAGACAGACGGCAATGTGCGAACTACCGCCCCATTTCTATTTTACCAGCAGTGAGCAAAGCATTTGAAAAGGAGGTTTTTCGCCAGGTATATGGTTACCTGACTGAAAACTGCTTGTTGTCCAAATTTCAATCTGGATTTCGTCCGAAGCACTCCACGGTAACGGCTCTCATCCAAATGTGTGATGAATGGCTTGAAAATATGGATAATGGGAAATTGAATGGTGTCATTTTTCTTGATATTAAAAAGGCATTTGATTCAATAAATCATGACATTCTTTTAAATAAGATGTAGAAACATTTTGGTATCTCTAGCATAGAACTGAAGTGGTTCGAATCTTATTTGACAAATAGAGAGCAGCAATGCAGTATTAATGGACAACTCTCATCCAAGAAAATAATCACCTGTGGCGTGCTTCAGGGCTCAATCCTGGGTCCATTGTTGTTCTTATTATATATTAACGACCTGCCTGAGTGTTTAAGATCAACTACTCCATGTATGTATGCAGATGATACCCAAATGTTCTCATCCTCTTACGATGCCAACGAACTTGTCATTAAACTAAACTCTGACCTCGCTCATGTCCGCAACTGGTTTATAGAAAATAAACTTCAGCTGCACCCCTCTAAGTCTAAATTGATGTTTATTGGCTCTTCATATAATCTGAACAATAAGAATACCGAACAACCAGTTGTAGTAAATAATACACCCATAACTCGAACTGATACACATAAATGCCTAGGGGTTCAGATAGATGAAAGACTTAGTTGGGATAGTCATATCTACATGATTTGTAAGAAGGCCAGTGCGGGCATTGGAGCGATGAGACGTATCAAGCCCTTTGTTCCTGTTAATACGCTTGAAAAGGTTTATAAGAGCCTAGTACAGCCTTATTTTGAATATTGTTCCCCTCTTTTGGACAACTGTGGCAAATTATTAAAAGATAAGTTACAAAGATTTCAATCTCGCGCTGCTAGAGTTCTTACTGGTGCCAGTTATGATATTCGTTGCGCTGAAATAATCGAGACCCTCTCTTGGGACACACTTGATGTGAGGCGGCTCCGGGCCAAATCAACATTGATGTTTAAAATACTAAATGACGACACTGCGCCCGACCTCAGGAACTCTTTTGGTAGAAGGAATGTTGATCACACTAATTACCATCTTAGAAATAGTACTACAGATCTGACACTTCCTAAACCGAAGAGAGAGTTTCTAAAAACAAGTTTCAAATACAGCGGCGCGATGCTTTGGAACCAACTCCCAAAATGAAACAAAACTAGCGGAATCGATATACTCATTTAATAAATATATCAAAACGTAATTGGGTCATGTCATGCTATATAGTCTTGTGTTAGTTATGTCCTAGATATCCTAATACCTTTTAATATTTAGTTTATAACGGTTAGTTCTCGTTCTTAGCTGAATTTTCGTAGTTTTAGATTTATCATATTATTAACTCGTAGTATTAGCTTTACTTTCATTTTTATGTCCGTATAAACACGCCCTCCATGGAAACCAGCTTAGTGTTGTTGGGGCTAGCGTGTTTCTTGATTTAAATAAAGTATACCTACCTACCTACCTACCTACCACCAATCTCATCCCGTTGGTCGGTAAATTCGGAAAATTGCTTACCATTATTCAATGGCCATTCCATCCGGATTCTTCTGGTCATTCCATCCGGATTGTTCTGACAAATTATAATCAGCACCCTCAGCACTAGACTGCGAGTAGTCTCTAATTTTGGCGATAAGTTGTGGGGCGGGCGAAAGACACGCGCGCGCGAGCTCCTCGCAACTTCGCGCGCTCGCGTGTCTTTCGCTCGCCCCTCAATCCATCGCCGAAATTAGAGACTAATCGCAGTCTACCTCAGCACCTCAGTACGCACTTACCTCAGCACCCTCTATATCCGTTCGTTCCCATGGACAGCTGTTTCGTCCTTATTGGGACTCATCGGCATGGTGTAGCAGATTTAAAAGACGCCAGCTCAATGCGAGCGCCAGTAAATTGCACAATGAATCCGTTCACGATATCAAATAAACGGGTTCATTGTGCAATTTATTGGTGCTCGCATTGAGCTGGCGTCTTTTAAATCTGCTACACCATGCCGATGAGTCCCAATAAGGACGAAACAGCTGTCCATGGTTGCAGCCCTACTTTATCGAATCTCGGTCATGTTGGTGTCTCGCAAAGTCAACTTTTTTCACGTAGTATCAGCCTTGCTTGCTACATGTACATTCGATTTATTTTTTGGCTGATTAGATCTCTTGTAGATCCTACGTTTTACAGCATTATCGTTGGCGGTCCTTTGCTTATTACTTTCACTTTACTGAAAATTAGAGACTTTGTATCGTTTGGAGGGACACAATTTCCGAAATAGAGACATTTGTATGGGATTTTTTAAAGTTTTAAATGCATTTTATCTGGCGGCTTTTCATCCAAACATACTCAAACTTGCTGAAATTGCTTATTTTGACATACCCCTTTATGTGGAAATCGATTTAGTTCAATTTCATTGATTTTCAATGAAATTTGGATTCGTTCCCAGGCCCTTACTCGTTTAGAACATGGCCAATATTGCATTTGCGAAGAGGGAACCGCAAGCGACTGCAAGCGAGGGTGTTGTTTTGCCTTTTCTGGAAGCGAAAGACATACGGTCATGTAAATTTTGATCATGCATCTTCCTATTGCATATCTGAAACGAAATTTCTTGCCACCGTCGGTCAAGGTAAACCGTGTACTGTCAATTTTCAACAGGTCGCTTGGACTTGGTTTGCTCGCTTTTTACAGCTGGTTAGCTCATTATTTGACACTGAAAACCAACTTATTGTTTGTGTTATTGTCTTGTTTTAAATCTCAGGTCTCCAATAGAAGGTGAACAGTTTTGGAAAGTGTAAGTTTTGAGTTGCTGCTGGTTTTCGAGGAAGCTTTCATTGACGAAACCACTCGGCCGGCCGCGGGGCGTTTGAAAGGTTTGTGAAGGTGAGTAAAAACACGTCACGTTCGCGTCGTAACTTACTTTGCGTGAGAAAAATGGCTTTTTGTCTGTATGACTAGTGATAACGGACAAAAATGCTTGTTTGTATTTATATGCATCTTGTGATTTTCGAAGGCGACTCTTTGCTCTACATTTACAACCATGTTGTTTGGTCATCTAAGTAAAAATTCAAATTATATTAGGTACAACTTGTGTGAAACAAATATTAATTCTCGAGTTCTCGTTTCGTTTATGACTTTTAACCCGTATAACTACAGCCTGTTTTCCTATATATGGATGGGGCAAGCGTCAAGGTTTGGTTTAACAACAATCGGCAGTGAGACACTGGAGACAACACTGCTGGCAACATCAAATGTTCTGTAAGCTAATTATATGTAAATGTCATCGAGTAAAGCAAGAAACATCTGTTTACATTTCATAAGTGGTTTTTTATTTTGTTCATATTCAATAAATACGGTTTGCAGTGATGAGATTATATTGATGAGTAATGAATGAAATCAATGACTGATCAATGCAATCAATGGCTAATTGTGCATGAAAAATTTGTAGCCTATCGATTAGTCAAAGATTACTCATGGATCATTGACAATAATCAATTGCTAATCAACTGATTACCCATCTATTACCTTTTGTTTACTCATTCTTGTCATCGATGTCATTGATTAGTGGTACAGCTGTAGTTATGTCTGGATTACAAACTCGTCTCCTTTTGCTCGTACATCTACATATATGTGAAAGCTGTTCCACCTACTTTAAGCAATGATTGAATACAGTTTACGAAAACCACTGACCATTTACAACAGTTCTTAGCTAGTAAACTCGGCATATTAATCACCATTACCATGGTGTTTTTTTTAGCAGACATGGTTCAACTTTTCTGTAGTTATTTCCAACAAACATGTTTCTTGTGGTAGAAGAAGCCTAAATATTTATATACAGCCAAATGCTCTTAATGCCCTTCAACAGGACCATTCCTCGTCAATTATTTTTCTAATAATTATTTCATATTAAGTTTAAGGTTTCCTTTATTCATAATAATAATAATAATAATAATAATAATAATAATAATAATCATCATCAGTTTATTAAACCCTTTGGTAGTGTATAACACTAAATTACAAGGGAGGTGGTCAATTCTACACAAAAAAGCATAATTACACTTGACACAGAAGGCAAAAACAATTAAACCCTATTATAACTGTGAGTAACGAAACTACTAAGGCGGTCCGTTCTGACAAGGCGGAAATCAGAACGGGAACAACCAGACCTCAACCCGTACTCATGGGGTACGTACTCGTGTCAGAACTGAATTGACAGGTTGCTTTCACTGACAAGTTATTTGTATTTCAGGCAATGACCCAGTATGCCAGATATTAATAGTGCAACTGAGTGGATAAAACTTACAAGAGTGTGGATTTTGAACTTTGCTGAATGATACTGGTGATTACTAAAAGAAAACATACAGTGTAGCTTATGCAAGGACTTTGAGGAAAGTGAAATTTATTGCCATTACCTTGGTGAGTGGTAGTTTGGAGACCAATGGCCAGTTATTTAATTCAAGGGTTCCTGCAAAAGGGGCATATATTGCTTTTTGACAATAATTATGCACTCTACTTAAATTTGCTCTGCTTTGGAACACAGACTGGTTATGGTGTCAGAAATGAAGTTCTGTACTTGTTTTGTGATTTAAAGGCCTAGATTCTGCAAATTAGGATATGACTTTTGTCTTAATCTGAATCAACTGATCACAAAGTGATGCATTATTTCTTTTAAAAGTAAAAAGAAAAGAAATCAGCCATGCATTAGATTCTTTTTGTTTCTGGCTCTTGAGGTTTTGGCAAAAGTCATTAGCTATTCCTTCAAATCCTGGCCTTCAAATCACAAATAAGTGCAGAACTTTATTTCTGCACCATTTCCAGTTTGTATGCCAAAGTAGAGTGAGTTAAGAGATATTATGGTGTTTAAGACAAAAAGGTGCTATGTGCTCCTTTTGTAGAAGAGCTTTCAATTGATTTTAGACAGTGCTGAACAAAACATTCTACATGTAGGTGAAAATTGGTCTCCCAACTGTTTAAATCTAATGATATTCACTGCAAACATTAAGGAGGCATACTTTAGTACTTGAATATAGAGGTTCTCCTGTCTTTTAAGATGACTAGTCCCTTCATCATCATCATCATAAAGATCACACTGTCTGCCCAACCCCCGACTCCCTGTTTTGTGCCATCATTTTCACATATTCCAGCTTGTCCTGTTAAAATGGTCTTATTGGTAAGCATTTTTAATGTGCATGCATTCATGAGTTAGGTGAGATCTATCACTTGCTCAGATGTAAACTCTAGGCATACAGCACATGCAAAGGTTGTTGTTAATGTGTGGTGAATGGCAATATTACCTAAAATCTCAACAAAAGCAGGCAAACTGAATTTATTTAAGGTACTTCATCAGGGTACGGGAAAAATTTCATGATTCACTTTTCCTTTGGACAACCATCAGGAACTTGACTGTCCGAAGCCCAAAAGTGCTAATGTCCAAAACGTTTTGAAAGTGTTGTTTTGTTTTCTTTTCATATTCCCTTTTTGCTGTAGTTTAGCCTTGGTTTTTCACATCACCACTTGAAGATTCCTCAGATTCATTCTTCTTAGAATTAGAGATGCTTTTGTTCTTATTTTGTTTTGGAAAAAATGGAACAACATGCTCTGTCAAGGTTCATCCATTTTAATTGCAGTCTAGGGGGCTTGGGGCTTAGACAAACCCAAACGGGCCAAGTTACAAGGCCTTCAAGGATGTTACATACAGAAACAAAGCATGGCTTCAAAGTGTTGAAATTTGGTGGACTGTTTAGCCTTCTTTTATAAAGTAAGAACCTTCACTTTTTTCCTGAATGGATAAAATTATATCTTGGCAAATTTCTGTGTCAATCTGCATTTGTTTTATTATTTGTGGACAAAGAGAAACATGCTTGTCCCTTAAACAAGTCATTTCAAAGATTAACTTGTCCAAATGAAATTCATATTTGTCCCAGACAATCACACAGATATTTTGTTGCACCCTGTTCATTTTACTAAAGTTACAACAGAAAGTTATTGTGCTTTACCCAACAAGCTGTTTTGAACTCCCTATTCTGTTAACAACAAGAGCCAAGTTGTGGAGGCAATTTCAAGCATAGATAATTATTTTAAAGGACTTAATTTGGTAACAAGTCAATCTAAAAGAAATGTCTGGAAACCAGTAATTTTACTGAAAAACATCAAAAAATGAAATTGCAAACTCAGCCTGCAATTGAATTACATCTTGAGATTTACACATAATACACTGTAGAGCACTGGTGAACTCATTCACAACTCATTGTATCCTCGGGCTACATATTATACACCAAAATTAAAATTTTTTTTGCTCAGACTTTATAAAATGTCTAAAGAGGGTTAGTAAACTGTGGTGCTGCATCGGTGAGAAAGTGGTACAGTCACATTTCTATTATCTGGACTTGAATAATCATACTATTTTATCTGGTCCCAGACTTTTCATCAATATTAACATAGCATATTGAAGATCTCTAGAAACTATCATCATGAATATTATTTTTAATATAGCTTATTAGGTTTATGTGATGGTTATATATGACAGGTTTTTGTCCTTTTAAAGAGCAAATGTTTTACACCAAAGTTTTTGCATGAAGTTTGTCTGTACAGTACAGTATGCTATAGCATTAAATTCAGATTTAGATATCTGTTCAGCTGAATCACTAGCCACTGGGTCAGTGGCCTTAAGAAATCTATTAGCCCACAACACATCTCAGTAGCCCAAGTGCCTTCCCAGGATCTTTTGATGTCACGCCTTACCTTGTTCATACCTTCTGCAAATTGAACAGAATATTTTAGGCAGACCACTGCATGTGAGTATTGATCGTACTTGAATCTTTCGAATAAAAAGTTTGAAAGCACCATTTCCTTAGTTATCAACACATAACACTACCTTTGGTAGCAAATGGCACAGAATTGAGAAAACGTCAATGTGGCTGTTTGCTTAGAGAGCAAACTCTTTCATAAAGTGCCAGTGTTTACACATTCAATGAAGCAACTTAAATTAGCATTATTTTTTTTGAGAACATATCCTGTTTTTAACTCATGGATATGTGAAGCGAAGGAATGAGTTATTGTGGGCACAGTGTGTCACTCACTCACTAAGGCCCTGAATGAGAGTGCTCGGCACATCGATTGTTCCCGAAGGTCACTCTAATCAAAGCTCACTCCAGCTCAGCATGCATCGTGTCCGGAGGATTTGTAGTCTCCCTGGCAGCCGTTTTAGTATGGTCACGCAACGTGATGATATTAAAAAGGGCTGTGAGGGAGACTAGAGGTGTCTTCAGGTGGACTGAAGATGTTTCATATTAGTACTATAGCCAACTTGGATACTGGATTTCATTACCTTTGTCTCGTCCAGGTGCTAAACATGACAAGGAGATGATCAGTTGGTCTTATCCAGAGTTCAATCTGGAAATTATGGAAAGTCGGTCAAATGTCCCACGTGACATTTTAAATTGGGTCATTTCAAAAATGGTCTGGGTCAAATTATTATGATAATAATAAACTTTGAAAAACTGGCAATATCCCTATTATGCTATACACTACCAGTATATTTTTACAACTTTTTAGCATTTTAAGTCAGTTTCAACGTTTTCGAATTTTTTATCCCTATTATAGTTTTTATGCTTTTCACAGTTTTGATTTGTTTATTACAGTAACTGGAAACAGTCAAATAATTGTAAAGCCGAAAAAGGCCAATTATGAATAAAAGGAAACCAAAAAATGCCTGTTTGACCATTTTTACATTTCATACTTTCTAATCAGCTTTAACTAACACAAGTTCCAAGCTTTTCCTTAGTTAGCCAGTAAAGATTCTTCTGTCCTTTTTCTTCCTCCAATGCTGCAAGGCCGCGTTAAAGTCGAATTGATCAAGATCTTCTCCTTCAGCAGAGACAACCATTAAGTCATCAACTCTTTCTGAACCAAGTCTGTTTCGGACGGATGTCTTGAGGCTATTCTGAAGACTAAACCCTCGTTCGCAATCTGCTGTGTGAATAGGAGCTGTTAAAGCCAGAGATGCAAGTGTAATTAAATTTGGAAATTCATCTTTGTGATACTTATGAATTAAGTTCCACAGTGGTACCGTTCTGTCCCTGGGATATCCAGCTTTGACTACAAGTGGCTTGATCTTTGCCCACTCATCTGCAGTTTGGTCTGGATCAATCATAGCTACAGTTTTGCTAACTGCATTTCCATGCCTAAATACCCAATGAAGAGCAAAGACAATAAAAAAACAAAAATAAGTATTATTCACTTGTTACTATCTCATTGTTTGTTGAAACAAAAAGTAAAAGTAAAACCAGACTGCAACCAATTGCATGAAGCTAACATTGGATCACAGCTGTGCTCCTGTGCTAGCCTGAACTTCCAGTTCAGTTTTAGTTTTTCTCTGCTAAAACAAGTTTTAAACTTACTAGTGCTCCTTTTCCTTGCCAAAGTGGTTGATAAGCGTCTCCAACTTGCTATTTCCCCACTCTTCTAAGTCACTTGGAGATAGGAGGGAGATTGGCCGAAGCCCCAGCACCCCAAAAGCATAGACTATATTGCTTTCTTCCTTTGGAAACCGGGTATTTAAGTTTTCTACTATCTTGTCAATAAATGTGACCTTGATTGAATCAATGTTGTTGTTGCCTTTCAAAGGGTGGTTACCCTTGAACATCATTTTGCCCTGACTGTCCTTTGTAATGTCACTTTTGAGCTTATCCAGGTAAGTTGATCTGCTAAGCTTTCCCTCCTTGAGTTTCTGTAATTCAGCAAAGCAGTGATCTACATGAACCTCAACCATGGAGACATCAAGATCCTTCTTCTGGAAAACCAAGCAGAGTTTTGATATGATGGACAGTACATCCATTAGGAGATATGTAGCTCCTACAAAGTCATGTTGTATGAGTTTATTGTAGAAACCTTTTCCCTTTGTACAGGTCTCATTGCGAAAGAAAGTCAATAGAGAGTCAAGACTCCTGTCGCAGGCTCCACAGTTTTTATGACGCAATATTATTCAACATGACATCCGGGTAGTTGTCATGACCATATTTGGTCATGTTTTTGCACAACAGAGAAAAGCACATGTAATTTTTGTTTTTCCTTCGGTTCTCGGTTCTCCACACGCGGTTTTACACGGTTTACAAGTACTTTGTACGTTGGACAATTGGATTTGGATGTAACACGTCGGTGGCTTGAGGTTAAATACATATATAGAGAGAATATTTCAGTGTTTACGGATTTTATTGGGACAACAGGGTCAACTATACACGCATTTCCCACACTGAAAGTGGCGACCCTGCCAGGACAGCAATTTTGGAGATTTACTGAGACAACAGTGAGCGACGAAACTTGGATTATTTTCGGTTGGTACTGAGTTACAAATCAGTGGTGGAACATATTCGACGATAAGAGGCGAATTTACACTTTCTTGGGTTCTCTTTCACGAGAATACGTACAAGCGAATCGAACTGTTTGCGATTTTCGCGAATACAGGTTGGTTGGATCAGATTACAAGAGTACTCAAATGGCGAAAACCGCGAAGCACAATCAATTGTTGGAATTTTCGAAATTGAAGCTTGAGGAAATCTCAAAGACATGGGAGAGCTGCGACCACGAAGATTTGGAACTTTGCTACGACAAGATCTGTGGGCTTATCCGTAAACTGGAGATTTCAATCGACGAAGTTGGGGAACACATGTTGGAGAGCGAACAGACACTCGAACACATCAAGAATTGGTCGGAGGAACAGAAGGAAGGATTACTGCCCTTTCGAGAAATCCGGAGCCGAATTAAGTTTTCCTTGGACGAACAACGTAGTCGAGAGGAGGATCAGGAAACGCAGCGTGAATTAAAAAGGCAGCGAGCGATCAACAAAGAGGTTATGGAGGCACGACTGGCTGAGCAGAAGGAGCTCGAAGCAGCGCATATTCGGCAACAAAAGCGGGAGGAAGAGTGGCTGATTAAGAAATTAGGCATGGAGAAGGATGCCAAGGCAGGAATGGCGGGTCTCCTCAATACGTCAACTACACAGTCGGTGAAACTCCAGCGATACACTATCACTCCATTTACTGGAGATTATAAGGACTGGGTTCGATTTTGGAACCAGTTTGAGGTGGAAGTGGACGGTGCAAAGATTTCAGAAATAAGTAAATTTAACTATCTGTTGGAACTTGTCAAGGGTAAGCCGCGGGAGGATATTCTTGGGCTCCCGCATACTGTCGAGGGCTACCAAGAGGCTAAGAGAATTTTGCAGACTACTTATGGCAAGGACTTTAAGGTGCATAAGGCGCTTATCAAGGAGATGGAGAGCCTACAAGGTATCATGGAAATTCGTCGACTTGATAAAATTCACGAGTTTTACAACAAACTTGCCAGAGTTGTGTGGACTTTGACAACAATGGGCAAACTGCAGACCGCACAGTGTGCTGTGTACACATTAATGGACAAGCTTGGACCTGTTAGAGAAATTATTACCCAGACAGATGACAAGTGGGAGGAGTGGACACTGGAGCAACTCGTGGAGTCTCTGCGGAAGTATGTTGACAGAAACCCGGTGCGAATGGAGGAAAGGAGCAAGTCTCAAGGCGGATACGGTGATGGAAAACGAAACATGGAGAAATTACTGATGCAGGGATCACAGAGATATGGCAATGCTAACAAATGCGTTTACTGTGGTGCTACAAACCATTCGAGTGTCAATTGTACAAGGGTGTTGACTGTAGCAGCCAGGAGGGAACTCTTACGAAGGAAGAATTTGTGTTACAATTGTACTGGTGACAACCATCTTGTATCTGAATGCAGATCGAGGCCCTGCCGAAACTGTGGACAACGCCATCACACATCTGTTTGTGAAAGAAGGTGGTCAACTGTTCCTGAACAAGGCAATGTTACAGCATCAACAGAAAAGAACCTCAGTGCATCCACCTTGTCAACTTCCACATTACACGCTACAGTGTGCGCAATGGTGAATGGACAGGAAGTAAGAATAATGATTGACACGGGAGCAGGTAGCTCATACATTTGCTCCAATCTTATTACACAACTGGGACTGTCACCAATTCGGCACGAAACGAGATGCATTGAGCAAATGTACGGAACTGTTACAAGAAGAGTGGGGATTTACCGTTTAAAGATCCAGTCAACTGTTGTGGATGGTTTCAACCTTGACGTGAATTGCATAAATGCTGAGAAGGACGTGCGACTTACTTACCTAATCCAAGAATCAAGGTTTTGAAACGGAGGTACCCTCGACTCTGAAGGCTACAATTGAGCGATGAAAATGTCTCGACAGATCAGCTCCCTGTGCACATCATTTTAGGGGCAGCAGATTACCAGCGAATCCGGTCGACAGAGCTCCCTGTTCTTGGCTACAATCCTGACCAAGACCCTGGTGCTGAATTCACGATGTTGGGGTGGGTTCTGTACGGAAGGCTTATTTCGAACGGTGATGGTGTAGAGAAGGAATTCTTTTTAAACTCAAGCCGAAGTGATTTCGAGCATTTGTGTTCAATGGATGTGCTTGGTCTAGATGATCCAGAAACCCCAGATCCTTCATTTCACGAGGACTTCACAGAACATATCCAGTTCAAGGTTGAAGGGTTTTACGAGACACGGCTCCCTTGGAAAATTCACCATTCAGTGCTCCCAAGTAACAAGGATTTGGCTCTGACACGACTTTGGGGAACGACAAGACGCTTGGACAAGTGCCAGAAGTTGGGGGAGTATGATGCCATCATGCAAGAGCAAGTCCAGAAGGGGATACTCGAGCCAGCCCCATCTCAGCCCACTGGACAAACTGTACACTATGTACCCCATCATCCTGTCATTCGCGAAGAGGCGGAGTCTACAAAGACACGCATAGTGTATGACTGCTCAGCCAAGATCAGTGAGTCACAACGTTCGTTGAATGATTGCTTAGAAACCGGTCCAGCCTTGCAACCCTTTCTTTTTGACATTCTCCTTCAAAATCGCGTGAAGAAGTTATGCATTACAGGAGACATTGAGAAGGCATTTCACCAGATTCGCATTCATGAAGACGATCGTGATGCGCAAAGGGTGCTGTGGTTCAACAACGTGGACGAGCGATCTTTGGGCTCAATCTTGTTAGGCCTCATCAGCATGGCATAGCTAACAGCGGGCATCAGCATGGCATAGCTAACAGCGGGCGTCACCCTTAAATCTACCAAAGCAAAGATTGAGCCCAAAGATTGCTTTGGTAGATTTAAGGGGTAATGCCTGCTACCTTGTGGCCTTAGTGCCCTTAGAGTGGCTTCAGCTTACTTGATCACATTAATTTGTGAAGTATCCTTGTCACTCCAGCCACATCCCACAATCTTTACGTTTTCATTGCTTGTTTTATTGATATGTGGGTACTTGAGCCTGAGTATTAGCTATGCCATGCTGATGAGGCCTAACAAATCCGAAACAGCTGTCCATGGCTGCTAATGCTTGGGCTCAATCTTTGCTTTGGTAGATTTAAGGGGTAATGCCTGCTACCTTGTGGCCTTAGTGCCCTTAGAGTGGCTTCAGCTTACTTGATCACATTAATTTGTGAAGTATCCTTGTCACTCCAGCCACATCCCACAAGCTTTATGTTTTCATGGCATCTTTATGAGTTGATTTTGCCATTACATGTACTGTAACTAGAAATGAGTGTTTATACAAATTTATTTTGACGTTTGTTTACAATTAAGCTTATTCACTTCATGTTTGCTTTGCTAAAATTTACTATTCCAATTGTTTTGTTTTGCTAATTTTGACAAACAACAAAGCACACTATCTAATGCTAAGCAACTACAAGAAAGAATTAGATGCATGGTTTTCCTTTTCTTAATAGTGCAGTTTTTCTTTGTTGTCGAACCAGTTCATTATATTTGCAAACATTTGCGAAGACCACATTTGCAAAAAAACTACTATTTAGCCCCATTTACACTACAGAAAAAAAGGGGTCCGGACCCCAAAAAAGTTCGTACGGACCAGATATTTTTGCCGTGTAGTAAACCTTCTGTACCATGTTTGCAAGAAATGGATCCGGACTTGCTTTTTTTTCTGGTTATGGCCCCAAAACCAAGAAAAATCCTATCTGGACCCTTTTTGCCCTTCGAAAGTGCTGTGTAAACAGTTGAAAAAGTTGGTCTGTACCAACTTTTTTTTGGGTCCGGACCCATTTTTTCTGTAGTGTAAATGGGGCTTTAAGAATTTGCTATGCTGCATCCATGTCCGACTTTTAGATTGAAAAATGAACCAGGTGATTATTCTAGTTAAACCTGAATTATCACTGCAAGATGGTTCTTTAAAATAGTCATTTTTCCACTTGCATGAATAGGGACTTTGATTTAGTCAATAACTGGCTAACAAACTTACACTAAATACCACCAAAACGGAATTCATGCTTATAGGATTGAGGCAAAGATTGCGCGCTTTACCAAGGACGCCTTGCCTTTGCCTAGATGGTGTGCCAATTGATCAAGTGAGCTCTTTAAAATCCCTTGGCATTTATATTGATGAAAACCTCTCTTGGAATACTTACATTGACCAGCTAAGAAAATTTCATCTGGTATTGGGGCACTAAAACGTATCCGTTCTTTTGTCCCTCCAGCGACTCTGCACTCTGTCTTTAATAGCTTAGTTTTGCCGCATTTCAATTACTGCAGTGTTGTTTGGGATTCCTGTAATATAATGCTCTCAAATAAATTGCAGAAACTACAAAACTGCGCTGCTCGTGTGTTGACGTTTTCCAATTTTGACTCTAATGTGGATGATTTATTCGCCAAACTTGGTTGGCGAAAACTAGGCATTCAAAAGCAGATGCAGAAAGCCATAACGGTATTTAAGTGTCTACATGGTCTCACTCCCGCCTATCTAAGCAATCTATTTACATTACAAAATGATGTAAGCTATTCTCTGAGAGCCTCTGTGAACAAACTTACTGTTCCATTGCCCCGCACTAATTTTCTCAAAAACAGTTTAAGCTATAGCGGTGCGGTACTGTGTAGTAGCTTACCTTCTGATGTACGGCAAGCAGAGTCCCTTGACGCTTTTCTGTATAAACTTAGCAATGGTACTCTTCTCAGACACGGCATTCATGTGAAGCAGTTTATTTTTAGTAATTGATTCCTAGACAAAGTTGTAATTAGGCATAGGATTTTGTAATTTTTACTGATGAATTTTATCGTGTTAAAATAAAGTTGTCAATCAACCAATCAATCAATCAATCATTCGTGGTATATTTCAATCACACACTCAGTTGCTGATGTTTGGAAGAAGCCATGGCATTTATGAAAGTATATATCAAGTATATTTAATGTACTTAAAGTGCCCATAATGTCAAAAAATGTTTTTCGCTCATCTAATTCTACATTTCATCAAATGAACTTCGGTGAAAAAAATTTTCGATTTGGATAAAACGCGACTTTTTGACGAATTTTTACAAAGTTCAAAATTCTATTTTCTTGCGGTCGACCCCTGCCGCTGATCACAAGAGTAACGTGCTCAAAATGATCACGTGATTGAGGTCTGTGACGTAGGTTCAGGAACCTCACTTGACCTTGAGTGCATATAAACACAGGTTGAGTGCGGGTCTTTTACGATATTGTGAGTTTATTAGGTGTCCTTAGTGACCTCCATGCTTTAATCCTTCTGATTTTACTTGTTTGTTATGGAAGAAGAGTTCTCTAGCACGGAAAGCAAGAATACTGCGGATACTGCGGAATTCAGTCAAGATGAATTTGACAATGTCGAAGTAGAGGCCGTAGAAGTTGACGCTAGCGGTCAAAGCTGTGAAAATGAGGATGATTTGCTCGAGCCATACACAGATGAACCGCTTGCAGATGAAGAATGGCTGGCACGTTACCGAAAGAAACAGGAAGAAAATGAAAAGTTAGAGAGAGAGAGTTAAAGAAACGTCCAGAAAACCGCGTACTTGTTGAAGAGTGGTAAGTTGAGATTTTATCTTCATTCTGCTTTATTTACATTCGTGTTTCTCACCTCAGTAGCTTGTGTGCTTTTATACATGTCTTCGTTCGTTTCTTACCTCAGTAGCTGTAAAACTGAAATCACATTCATTCACATTCTTTGTTTCAACATTCAGGTGTACTTGTGGGAACTGCAGTTGTGGTCTTCTGGCGAACATCAGTGAGTGCTACAGCTGCAAAGAGCTAGAAGGATGCTGCGAAGCACTCACAAGCGACCTAGTGAAGGAGGACCTACAAGAGGCCCAAGAATTAAACTGCATCACAGAACACCCTGGCTTTAGACCGGTCTGCCTAGAAAAGTGGAGCCTACGGCTGGCTGGTGGAAAGTACCGCACAAGAAACAAACAAGGGTACAAGAAAACTGGCTCTGAGGAAAGGTCTGATCATCTATAATCTATAAGCTTAATCACGATTAATTTCTTCATTTGTTTTTATGGCTCAGATCCTTCACGGCTATAGCTTTTATCTATACAGAACTGTTATAAACAATACATTATATAGGTTATAAACAATACCATTTTTATAAACAATACAAACTATATCTTCTAAATACTCAATCTGTTTCTTAAGTGTTAGTCTGCTCATATCCTGTTAGTTTTTTATTATTAAGTAATATTAATAAATGTTTTTTTTTGTTATGTAATCTATATATCATTTATATAGCATATTGCATTTTTACCTTCTTGATTCTTTAAATATCTATCTATGTACATGTTCATGCCAATTAATTGTCCGTGGCAGTGACCAACTCGAAAGCCTAAGCTACTTTGGTCACTGCGCACATTTGCTTTTTATCACTTGTGTAATTTAGTTGCTGGCCTATTTCTCTACCCATGTAATGTAATTTAATGTAGAAATGTTTGTAAATAGTGCAGAAAACAGTAAACTTAAACTTAAACTTAATCTTAGTATCCCGAGATCGAGTCCATTATTTTTGTTACATCTTATTTATCACTAGTTGATTTATTCCGAGACTATTATATGTTTCTTACTTAGTTTTTGTGACTTACATATTATTTGTTATTTATTATTATTTATTTATTATTTACACGAATCCTGCTAGTGCATATGTTGTAGTTAATTTTATTCCCCGTCAAATGTTACTTTTCCTTTGATTCAAACTCATTATAATACATTACCATATACAAAACAAAGGAAAAATAAAATTTAGCTGGGAATAAAAATTAGCTACAACACATAAACGCACCTTTATAGATCAGGAGAGTGTGCCATAATAAGTTTTTGGTCCATACATGTATGTGCCACATTTGTCTTGGTAATAAACTCGCATCAAGAGTGTATTTATTTATTTGTCTATTTATTTGATGTTGTGTCTACAGATATCTCCGATCAGTTGCTTACAGAGAGTTTTCGAGGCTGGTGTATGGATACCTTGGAAAGAAGAGGATCCCTCTCCCCGCATGTGCCTACACCGCAATACGCAAGGCATTCCCTGTTCAAGAGAACAAGACCCTTACTGGGTTTGAAGTTGAAGATTTAGGTGATTGAAAGATATTTTACGTTATGGTCATTTTGTTACTTAACCACCAAATCATTTTACTTTTCTGATTTCAGAACAATGTAGGGTGTAGCTTCTTGGCCTGTCATTTATTTTACACCAATATGATATTGTTTTTCTTGTTGGTAATGAGCAACACTGCGAATGTGTTGGATAAAATTTCTGTACAGCCGCATACATTAAGTTTGTTATGCATACAAGTTTCAACTATATTCATATGTGTATTAACTGTTTATGTGAACTAGTATGCATGCATAATGAATGTATGGAGCTGTGCAGAAATCTCGCTGCATGCAGTTGCAAAACTCTTACTACTCCAATGCTGGGAACATAGCATAAAGTATACAAATTACTTTTGCAGATTTATACTCAGAAAATAGGCTACCTTTTTTGGCAAGGATTGACTAAGGTTGTACCATGTGTGACATATTCAGAAATGACATATGTGTGACATGTTTAGTTTTAGGGATCACATATTTACAAATGTTATTACTCCTTTCTATTTCTTGGACAGTTTTCAATAAACCTATGTCCTCTCATGGGGTTTTTGCAAGCAGAACATAGTGGGCGAGCTCTTGTAGACTGCTCCCTGCCTTGCCCTTCTGACTGAACTGCCACTGTGAATAAAGAATCAAATAACTATTGTTATCGTCTGTGTGTGTGTATATTGTTCATTTTTAATTAACTCTGGAAGACTTGTCATAAGATTACCTTTACTAGAAAATGACACTTGCTCTACCTGGTTCTGTTGAATGCCCTTCTTCAGGATCTGTTGTGGGAGGTACATCTCTTGTCACCATGCTCAGCCTCTCTGCCCTCTTCCTAATGGCCTCCTCTCTGGGCTGCTTATCCACCAGCATTGAATTCATTGGCTCTGGTGTTATCTCTTTCAAGTCTTGGACTGCACCTTGAAGTTGCTCTTTGCTCAGTCCCAGAAAGAACTGGAAAAGTTCTTCAACATAGTCTACAAGAAAGTCCATATGTAAATGAGCAGACCTTACTAAACAATGGTTGCTATGGAATTCTTACCCACTTGGTTTTTGCCAATGTTTGTCCTATTGAAGGTTATGTCTACTGTTTACAATCTACGACAGTTGGAAATTATAAGGAAGAGCATGCAAAAATCAAATGCTTTCAAAAATCAATTCCTACAGTTGGAGTGTGCTCAAATGCAGAACCTGTAGGATGAATTTGTTGAATTTGTGTTATTGCAATCAATGTTATTTTGTTGTCAAAATTGACTTTTTCACTAAAAAAAGAGCAAGAGAATTTGCAAGTGAAGGCATTCAATGTCATAACACCATGTGGCTAGGTTTATTAATATACAGTGTAATAAGAGTAATTTGTTTACCGAATTTTTGTTCCACTTTTCGACTTCTAACAGTTGCTTCACCGTTTTTAAACTTCGGGTAGCTCACTTTTAAGGGGACACTGTCATCTTAATTAACTTTGTCATCTCTGTGTAGGTTGTAATTAAAGTGCAGAGCTGCTAGAATATGCCTGTAAAGAAATAAACAAAAAACAAACAAAAATAAGCATACTTTTGTCAAAATTATTGAACATATAACTAGCACATATTGGAAGAAGCAAAATGGAACATACAAAAAAAAGAAAATAGTGAAATGGAAGTACCTGCAGTACATTCCAATGTAGGAATAAGCAATCAGCTTTGGGGCAAATAAGTTAAGCACTAAGTGAAAACCTTTGAGGCAGTCTGTCTGTGCCAGTGGAGAAGCTTGCATTATACCCTTTTTTAGACTTTCCGCAGTCAGAGCCTTCTTCATTTTCTCATATCCAGCATGGTCTAGTAATAAAAGGATAAGACATGAATTCAGAAGTTGTGTTTCAGTCTTGTTACTTTAAGTGTTCACTATTAAAAGTAATTTACAGGTGTAGTTGCAAGTGATATTCCTGTCAGTTGTTAAACTTTCAGCCCAGTTTATGTTAAAAACACATTGGAACTTCAATTAGCAAGAAATAAAACTATCGTATTCTTAAATCTGACGGCACTTCCCTCACAACAACCCTGGGTCACCTGATGGCAATTATATTTAAATAGGATAACACCAAAAAGGTAACTATATTTTAATTAGAGTGGTGCTCCAGGCTTGTAAAGCAAAGAATAAGCTACATTACCAAAAAATTAGTGTACCTGGATCCAGCCATTTCCTATCAGGAATCTCTCCATGAGCACATTTATTGAATTTCGGGTCATCCAGGCCAGAGTGTTTGTTCACAATGTGACTTAAAAATGACTTGAACTTTGCCCAGATGACTTTTCCGTCGCCATTAGAGATGGTAGTTGCACTCCAGTAGAGGTGCTTTTCACACGGCTTCACCCATTGTTGGAGATCTTCATTTCCCTTTTCTTTAGCAATCTTGGACAGGACTTTTCTGATCTCTGAATAGCAACAGCCA
Organism: Pachyseris speciosa; assembly: GCA_016490735.1. Lineage (NCBI taxonomy): Eukaryota > Metazoa > Cnidaria > Anthozoa > Scleractinia > Pachyseridae > Pachyseris > Pachyseris speciosa. The sequence goes on from JAEMWC010000025.1 coordinate 1,505,460, forward strand.
TTATAGTAGTTATTAATTAGTGGCCAGTTTTCATAAATCTTAGTTACTTTTCAAACTGTGGCATATTGTGGCCCAGGCTGCACAGCTGGCCAGGAGTTTTAAGTAATTGAAAGCAAAGTAGTTTATTAAAACTCTGGCAGATTATATACCCATGATACACCATACAGACTATTATTAGCATTTCAATTAAAAATGAAAATTAATAACAGATCTATTTCTCAAAGGTTGGCAATACTGTGCATAACCAGTCACTATAAAGGGAGTACTACACACAAAGTTTTCCTACTCTTTTTCAGATGCCACAGATCAAAGTAGTGAGTGATGTTCTTCAAGACATTCTTCATATGACTTGCAATTTGAACATGTCTGTCAGATATAAATGTCCTGATGACCACACCACATCCAATGAGAAAATTCATGCATTTCTGGAACCCCAGAAATTCCATTGCAGGACTGCTTCCTGCCTGATTTCTCTGCAAATTAATGTAAGCTAAGGTCAATAAATTTGGTTGTTTAATAATTTACTTATGACAAATGTTAGAAAATACACTTATCTATGACTTACTATCACATACATGCAGAAATGACTTGTTACACCATATTTGTCTGTTTCAAAATCGATTCACTCATGTCTTTCGAAAAATACATTCACTGGAATGTGGGAAACATCTGAAAATTAAAATTAATTTGTTGAATATACCTGAACTAGTGCAAAATGGATGATGAGAGGTAACGTGCAGCAGAAAACAGTGTAAGCACAATATTTGGCACAGTGTCCCATGCTGTCATGGCGCCCGTCACCTGCTATGGTTATTGCACCAAGGTCCTTCAGCTGTGACAGTAAATTCGCCTGGTACTGTTTCCAGAATAGGTGGATTGTGGGGAACAGTTTATTCTGTGACATGGATTCATGAAAAATAGGTTCCATTAAAAACAAAACTGATATATTTGTAATAAATTAAATGCTGTAAAAAGCTCAAGACAGAAAGTATCTTACATGCAGGAAAATGGGAAATTTAATCTTTAGTCTTCACAATGAAATTTCTGACAGCTTTACGGAAGTAATTATGATGTATTATTGATCAACTCAGTTGTTTTAAAAGAGATATGTCTGGAGAATGATACATGATAGGAAACATGTTTTGCACAGGATTCAGCACGGTTACAATATTGGAATCCCATGCCCCTATCCCCCCTGGTTCAACACCACCCAGAGAGGATCTCATGTGTACATGTAACAACATCACACACACAGCTTGCAGATTAAGTACTTTTGGTGCTTATATTAAAAGAATACCAGACCATTAAGTTGAACTCACCCGCTGGTGGGTGAAGAATGTATTCAACGATACACATGACAAGCCCATATGCTGGAAGATCTGTGCTACTTTGGTGAAGGAACCTCCAGCAAAGAGAGTGGCCATACATAGAAGAAAGTTGCCAGCAGCAGTCCTGGTCCCTGGCAAAAGAGGCTGGCTGTTCCAGGTGTTATCTTTCCCGCAACTAGGATTGTTACAAGCTGTTTTTATAACCACCTCAGTTCCATTCTGTGTTGCTGTCACGGTAGGTTTAATTTCTGACCGACAAATGTGGCAGAACTGGAACAGCAGCAGGAGTTGATAAAAACACTGTGTTTTGGCTCTGTCCTTAGGTTGTGGTGGTTTGAGAGAGGAATGCTGCATGTAAAAGAAAGAATAATAAATATAGTCAATGCCTATGTATTAGGAAAGTACAGAATAAGCTCCAAGGTAACCCACCAAATAGAACATGTCTAGAAATTCCATTTTCACAGCAATAATTACATGTATACATCATGTTAAACTGAAATTTGCTGAGGGAGGAGGGGTGGAAAACAACAACCTTCATAGGGAAAACAAATATATTTTTAGGGCTGCACAGTATTAATCACAAAGTTGTTTTACTATTCATTATGTATGTCTTTTAAGTCCTCAGTGTTACCAACAACTCAGTTCACATTTTAAGCATAAGTCGCGGTAAAGACTAACTTTGGTAATTAAACAGCCCTGTTCAATATACATACATTTTTTTATGGTAGATACAATAATAACTTCTAGTGACTTTTTGAGGCAATACTTTACCTTTTGCCTTTTGTTTCTGTAAAATTATCCTCGATGTCTTTTTGTTCATCACTCTCACTAAACAGATCATCGCCACCAGAGGAAAACAGGTCTGGCTCCTCTTCAATGGTCTCGTCATCATCAACATCTTCCTCCTGATATTCTTGATCGCCGGCAGTGGGGGCATCCTCAAGATCAGCATTTGCAGAATCATCCATCTGATTAGATGCTGCAGCAATGTTTTCAGCCATCTTCAATTGGCTTTCAAGTTGCTGAACTTTGTTAGTTAATGCATTCACTGCAACAAAAGTCAAAACGCACTCATTGTGGTGGTTGTCCAATAACCAAAGCTCACCAATACATGCGTAAGATTGTTAACTTCATGAAAAAACTCTTCTTCTGTTCAGCATACATGTATTTGCTGTCCAGTGTTGGACATGACTGTGTGTGAGAATGTGCCAAAAAAGTGATCAAATGTTTCCTTGACCTAACCTTTACATTTAAGTTGTTTATTTTTTCCTTGACACTTGCCAAGTGCCTCTTGGGATGATTCCAACTGCCTCTTCAGCTTGTCGACCTCCCTCATCAGCAGATTATATGTTTGGTCTGCAAGTGTCTGATGATTCGTCCTAGGATGCACCAGAGAGATAAATTTAGTTGATATTGAATCTCAATATTCATGTTAAATTTTGTCTGTCATGCACTAAGGGAATCACAGAGATTCCAAGGAACTTGACAATAATAATTTGTCAGGCACCTGCAGTATATATACTGACCCTAAGACAATTTCAATGTAACGTACCTGTGTACTGGCTTTGCACTTGTTAGTGATGGCAGGTTGAAGGCTGCAGATATCAGCATCTATGTGGCTAGCTTTCACAGATTCTTGCGCCTGTAAAAAAATCACAGGGAGACTTGTAAGGTGTGTCGGAAGGCGTATTTTCTCATATATATATACAGATCTTCCATCAAAACAGTCAACAGAGACGTAGGGTAAATAACATTCATCAAAGTACTCACTGCATTTTCCACAGCTATCATATCATATCCTACATGATCACTCGGAATGTCCTCTTCTCCCTTTAAAATTTTGAAGTATTCATTACAAACATTTTAATACAAAAATAATACTAAACAAATTATTTGAATAGAAACAATGACTGAAGTTTCTGCTTCTGTGTTGAGTTCACATTCTTCAAGATAAATGTATGAATAGGAATCATTTCGAAATCAAAGACAATAACAAAGACACTCACATGTACTTCCGCTGCGCTTACTTCATTTCTGCCTCCTTTCTGCACGGTATCTCTGGTATTTTCTGTGCTATCTTGGGTCTACAAAAAAGTATTACAAGACAACGGTACACGATCATCGAGGCACACACACATATATATAATATGTATTTAATGAAATCGTTTTAATGAAACCGTCCTTTAAAGCAAGACTGCTTACCGCCTCGCTGCTTGTAGAAGGGCCGGAAGTAGCAGTGTGCGAGGCTGTGGTACCTTCGCTATTCTCGTGTGCAGTGAGCTCTCTCGTCTTGCCTTCGCAGATCTCACGATCTATGAGAACAAACCAAAACAACAACAGGGTAAGAAATAAAATCTGACCAAGAAATGACAAAACGAGGTCAAAAATACTGGAGCGACAGACTAGGTGACTTACCATTCGCTGTCCTCTGCTCTTTTTCGAAGGTACTTCGTCGCAATTCTCTCGGCTTATATGCTTCGAAGGGAAGACACAAACACCAACTTCATCTCTATTGAGCTCCTTCTTCATCTTTACTACTTCTAAATTAAGGGACCTACTGAAGTCATCTTCTGTGAAGTGCATTGAACACAGTGAAGAGGTTTTTCCCGGCACCCAGTTCTTTCTTCTTTTGAGGACGAAGTTTACCCACCGGTTTCGTCTTCTCTGTTTTGTCGGGCATGTTTCGCCAAAAAAAGGAATTCGATGAAGACTGATGTTGTTTTCGGGATCATTAACGTTGTCACAGAGCGGCAACGCACCTTTCGGGCATTTTAAACTAAATGGAGACCACTTTGAAGCAAAATTCCCACTTGTTTTCAAGTCAGATAAGTCACGACCCAAAATCACGTGTTCCTGAACCTACGTCACGACTCACTTTAAACCGAGGAAGACTGGTGCGAATGGTGGACCAAAATGGCGGCAAATTTGAAGTCTTTAAAAAATTATAAAAAATTGCGTTTTATCCAAATCGAAAATTTTTTTCGCAGAAGTTCATTTCGTGAAATGTAGAATTAGATGAGCGAAAAACATTTTTTGACATTATGGGCACTTTAATTGTGCACCAGAAAAGCTCTCTTACTTACTTTTATAATCAATTTATCACATAATCAATTAATTTCTTGATTAATTGTTTGAGCGACCAGCTTCTAGGCCTGGGAGCCCTAGCTGGAATAGTTGAAATTTTTCTTAGGAAAAATTTAATGCACAGTACTCCTGTGTTTTTATTGGACAGAACTCGTATCTTGAAAAAAAAATCTGGAAATCCCATAGCAATATCATATTATCATTATTTCAGTTATAATTCCACACGCCTGTTGCTTTTGTAGTCTCCTCTGCACATAACTTCTCGAAACCCACTGGGTCTTGGGCTTCCTCACTGCCTAACTCTCTTTGCAATCATTTGCATAACAAAAACACACGACTAGAAAGGAACTGGGGATCAGTGGCTGTCTTAAAACAGGAACCTTACGGTGAGCTAGTGGACAGTGGCACCCTCCAAAGAGGCTCTAGATTTACAGGCAATTTTTTTTAAATGATATTTTTTTTATTAAACTATCACAATTACTACACAATACCCAACAATATAGAAACTAAAAGAAAAGAAAAAGAATAAAACAACAACAACAAAAAAAACTACGTACAAAGCAATGGCCGCTATTAGAACCAAAAAAATAAGTGTAAAAGTACAGATATAGGTCTTGTCAAAAAGATACAAAGAAGAGCAATATTTTACAATAAATAGAATCCTCTATTGTTATGTATTTACAGTGCTGATAGCAGAGACTGCCATTTTTTATTATGAATATCAAGGCAATTATTGCTTTCAGCTATCCGTGACTCTAATTTATATGCATACTTCACTTTTTCAATCAACAAGGTCAGTGACGGTTTTAATGACAAACTGCGACACCGATAAATAATTTGTTTACCAAGAAGAAAAATATGATTAATCAATTGAAGATCCTTTTCATAAATTCCAAAAGTTATGTCTGGAGCACTCAAGACGTTTACAGATATACCATATCCTCCTAACCAATTTGTCACAGATAGCCAGAAGCTAGTAGTAAACTCACAGTAAACAAACAAATGCTCTAGGGACTCGTCAGACAGGCCGCAAAAGGAACACAATGGTGTCGTCGTTTTGCCCATTTTATGCAAAATCTTGTTCGTATAGATAATTCTGTGTAATAATTTTTATTGAAATTCTCTGGCCTTGGATTCTAAAGTCGTTTTTCCAGGAAGGGTATAGATCTCATGCCAAGGCAACTCGAGCATTGGATACAACTCTTCATAGCGGAGTTTAGCTGTTGGTTCGACCTTATATTTCCTTATTATATCCCAATACAAAATTTAGGACGAGGAGGGGAAAGTAAACTGCACCACTCTCAAGTTTCTTCTTCTTCCTTCCTTAACTAACATTTTCCAGCTTTGTGGAAGGGCGTCATAAATACTCATTAAAATAAAATATTTAGCTTGCGTAGTATGAATATTTTTAAACGTATCCCACTTGTGTAATTTGCCCTCTGTATGTGAAATATCTTTAACTCTCACAATACCTTTGTTAACAATGGAGCAATTATATAATGATCTACCACCAACTTTGATAAATTTGTTATTCCATATTTGGTCAAGAACGTCAGATGACGAAGAGACTTGTTTCTGTTGAAATATTTCCCACTCTTTAAGACACTTGGTGTAAAACTTAGGAATGTTTTTTGCAAAGGATGCTGTATCATAATTACATTGAAGAAGAAAGGGACCTCCGACATTGTGAAGATAGAAATTTAGAAACAGATTCAATGAGCTCTTATAGTCCTCATAATACTTTTTCAGACACATAATTCTTTGCATTTTGATAAGGGATTCTATATGTAGCATTCTCAAACCACCATCTCTATAGTCACTGACCAAGTTTAACCGCTTCACCTTATCTCTTCCCCTCCAAATAAACTTAAAGATAACGGAGTTTATCTCCTTGATTATTTCCTTCGTAAGAGGAATCTGAGCTGCACGAAACATAAATTTAGGTATTGCAAAAGTTTTGACGATTTGAATTCTACCAAACAAAGCGAGATTTCTCCACTGCCATACGCTTATCGACTTATTGATTGACTTAATTATATTTTGAAAATTAAGCTCCTGAAATTTTTGCTTATCATACGTAAAATACGCGCCCAGTATCTTAATCCGTTTATTTATATTATCTATACCGACATTTTCGCGCGAATGGTGCAGGCTACGGAGCCAGTATGCCTCTGTTTTTTTCTTATTTAATCTCAAACCAGAGATATCTCCGAATGTCTGAGGAAGCTTTTGTAGTAAGCGAATAGATTTCCCATTTTTTACAAACGTAGTTAGATCATCTGCAAAGACAGAGAGCTTGATGATGCTCTCGCCAACTTGGATGGCCTTCGATATCTTTGTTTTGACGTATGGCGATATTCAAGATCTCCAAAGCAATAATAAAAAGATAGGGAGACAAGGGATCTCCTTGACGGACACCGTGCTCAACAGTGAAGGTTTCAGATGCAAAACCATTCATGATGCAACTCGAAATATCCTCATAAAGAACTTCTATCCATCACAGGCAAATACTATCACATATATGTTCCCTACAAAGGGCTGAAAAGTCAATAAACTTAGCAAGTTAAATTTCTGACATTCCTTCGCATGTGTCTCCTAGTAATACCTGTGTTACAAAGGCCAGTAGACAAAGGCTTGGCTTTGTGTACCTTAACCACGAGTTAGCCATAGGCACCCTTTGATTTAAATTTCCTATGAACTGATTTCAGATTGTAACCACGTCTTCTTCTGAGAGATGACTGGACTACTTGTCTGAGTTCCAGTTTACTTCCTTTTGCATACTACTGTATCCTTAGAACAACTCTCATCCTTCAAGTAAAAAAATGGATTTTACAGAGTTTTGGTGGCTGAGTTCTGGCTGGCAATCATGGTTAATTGCTGCCATCTTGAATCTAGTTGTTCTGCATTCTTTCCTCGGTTCTTTGTTTTTGTTAATCCCAAGATAATGAAGGATTTCCCTGAAAGAGTAAGCTCAGTCTGTCTGTATAAGGTATATTTTCAGATTCATCCAACCTTTGATTTTAACAACACTTTTAAACGTCAAAAATTGGCAACAGTTTTCTATGGTCTTTACACTTATAGACTAGAAAAAGATTCTAAACTTGAGTGGAACCATGAGCTGCTCATGAGTTCATTGTAGTCTCTAATAACTGGTGCTTTTTTTTCATTAAAAAAGTGCATGTGGTAGACTGAAAGCTCAGCAGACAATCAGCAACAAATCCTTTAAAATGCTTTTAGTTTTGACATCAGTGACCTATTCGTCCTTTCAGGTACAGATCTTGTAAAGCTGTGGTTGAGTTCTATTTTTGACTTAACTGATAATGATCCCATCTGAATGATTATAAAAACTGACACAAATGGTTTTCTGAAAAGCTTTATCAGTCTAAACATCGAAAAATTCCTAAAGCTGATGAACAATTTTTCAACAGTTACCCTGATGGCCTCAAAATCTAGTATGTTTTGCCTAGAGAGGTAACAGATGTTAGCATTATTAGTGCTGGAGCTGCTGAAAATCATGTTTGGGAATGAGTTAAAGACATTTTGTGTCGGATAATTGTACTGAAGTGGCTAGAGTTCCTTCAGTACACCAAAAGGCAGTAGATGTAAAGATCTGGTTCATCCTTTGGTCAGATGTGGCTACCCATGCATTGACTGGACATCACATGACATGAGCCACTCATGCTGTAGCTGTTATTACACAACTCAAATTTACAATTCAACTTTCAACCTTTTCAACATTTTGAGGTTTTAAACCATGCTTCATTACATGAGTGCAGTATCTGTCAATGGCCACTCTTACTTGATGATGTTGTGAACTAAGTCATTGAAAGCTGATACTTTTGGTGACATCTTAAGTGGTATGACTTGTCTTGGATGGTTTGTTCTTATTCAGAGAAATTGATCCTGTGTGGGTGTATATTGTGTTTTTGTTCCTTTCAAATATGAATTTTCAACACATGACTTGATAGTGATAGTAATAATGATAATGGTAACATATTTAACCAGTGTAAACCCGTCAGCTGAAGCTGTTATAAATGGGTGCCCTGGGCAACTAAAAAAAATTATAATAATAATAATAATTCAAGACTGTGCTCTAAGAAAATATTTTGGGAGCCCCAAACTATGAACCTTTGAAGGCCATGCCCAGAGGCAATAGTAAGTTGCCAGGGGCCACCAGGTGCTGCTAGAGCACAGCTGTATAATCGTTCCCATATCATAACAGTTTGAAGCAACAAAGCACAGTCTCAAGGAACTAAGGTCAGCAGGCCAACCTTCCATGCATTAACTTTGAGCTCTCTCTATCTTTCAAAAAACAACTTAAAACATGTAGACAAATACAGACACAAAATATACAAGTTAAATGCATACAGTTAATCATAATCACAAAATTCATAACAGAAGTACAATCAGGAAAAGCTCTGAAGTGGGTAACTGACTATAAGTGTATAGTGGATGTCATCTTCAAATAGCTCTAGTAATCATAATGGCCACTTCCAGAATACCCAGTTAATATTGAACTCCTAAAAGGTGCACTTCTAAAGGGTAAAAATTTTTTCTGTTATGTGAAAGGTAAGCTACAACGTGATGAAAAGGACTTGAGACAACGTCAACTTCTGAAAGCATGTCAATCAGAAAATGTGTTTTTCTTACTGTTGATCTTTTTGATTCTTGAACCACTCAAACAAACAACCCTTAAGACTAGCAACATATCATCGCTATTTTATTTGAAAACAAGCATATGCATCAAGATCTGGAGGAGAGGGTACTAGGTGCTGGCCAATATTTAGTGCAAAGATGAAAGTTGCATGAAGGCCAACTTGAGGGGGTGGTGATTCTCAAAACTAGACAAGAGAGTCGAGCTAGAACAGCTAGTGACAGTAGTTGAGGTTAAGTTCATCATTGATGCCCAAGGCTTTTTACAGTTTTGAGTGATTTTCTGTATATAAACGATCCATAGGATTTCATGACTCCATTTTTGGGGTTGCCATGGAAAGTGCTGCTGTTCTAAAACACTGTAGGCACAATTTTTCTGGAAACGTCATTGTGACATAGCCATTTTGCTTCGTTAAGCGATAATAACGCCTCAAATATGGTTTGTATGCGATTTTTGGTAAGTTTACAGCCATTTTTAGTCGTGGATACGCGAAAGCGTAGGAACGAGTATTGTGAGGGGGCAGATTATGCAAATTTGTCACTCACTCAGATGTAAACAAATCGATATGTCAACGGCATACCAATAGATATCGATTTTCTGAAGTATTGCCGGAATACCTCTATCGGCTTTCCAAAGTAATGTCTGAGGAGCAACAGTTGAACCGATGAACGGAATGAAAAAAGTAAAGTAACTTTATTTCAGCTCGGATCGAAAGAAGTAAACAGCAAAAGGAACGTCCGATCAAACAGCCGAACGACGAAAGAAATTATAATCAATATTCTGTCACAAGCGCAGCTTCTCCTTCGTTCATCCAATTCACGATCTGTAGAAAAAATATATGAGCCGTTCAACCCAAGATATTTTCTAAGTGTGTACAGGAATTGATGGCGAAAACTTTTGACACCAATATAGCTGCATTCGCGAAGCCATTTTCAGCGTTGGAAATAATATTCTAACAAAAACAATACAATCTAAAATTAAATTATTTTTAGGTGGCGCCATCAATGTAAACACAAGTTTGCTTTGAGAAATATTCTTCTTTTTAACTAAACGAGCCACTTTTTTCAGTAAAAGTTTTGAATGAATTTTGATTATTTTTATATCCAAAAGCATGGTGTCGATGGTTGTTTGTGAAAACGACGGCAAATGTTGCATTTCCGACCGGCAGTAAAAAGCATAATTTGCATATGTCAAATTTCAATTCGGTTGCGTTCACGTTCGTTCAACAGCTTTGTGTAACAATTTACTCGAAATACTGCAGTGTGTTGGCTGGCTTCGTTTTGGCGAAATCGTCCTTTCGCCTGATATTTATCCAACCCGTACGGACAAGACAGAAACCTTTCAAAAGGAGTACATTTTTTTTAACTCCCACGATATCTCCCTGCCTCGATAATTCATTCAAACGCGAATATGTAAATATGAACCCCGAGGTTAAATTGTGTTAAGCTCATGAACAATAAAATTGATGCTCAAAGAGCTGGACGTTTCGGAACGCATTAAAAAGTTGTTTAAACACTTTCGAGAAAGAGTTTTCACCCATTTAAACTAGTTAAAACGCCGTTTTCTTGAGTCACCTTGGCTTAATCCCCCTTATCGCAAATAAGGTCACATATCCACGACTTCTTCACAGTTGTACTTTGATTCATCTTTACTAGCTGTCTGATAAGCATCATTAAGTGTGAAGGTAGCCAAGAGTCCACTGTCTCAAAGAAGTGAGTTAGGTGATGTACTTCATTTGCAAATTTGACTCCTTGCTTGTGGAACAGTTAAAATGGCTGCTCTGAAACGAAGTAGCTTTGGGAGTCGACTACTGATGAATTTCTCGACCTACTAAGGCATATTTTGGAACTTGCGACCACTGAAGAACACAACAAGCGAGAAATTTTGGTGGAAGTAAGTATATGAAATATGTGGGGCTAGGAATGAACACAGTCAAAATTTCTGGCTATTTCCAAGCGTGCAGTGCGGTCGTGATGTTAAAAATCGAGGCAAGGCCAGAATGGACCAGAATGAGAGGCTGTGGCTCGGCCCGGGCAAGGAAGAAGAGCAAAACAAGTCACTTATAAGCTAGACGTAGGGCTGAATTTTGCTGTGAATGTTGACTTTTGGGTTAGCAACGATGATTTCCTTAAAAAAAACTGAAGGCAAAAACATTTGATTTGATTTGATTTATTTAGAGGTGATTTGATTTAGTCTCCCCAATTAGTAGAGCATCTGTGCTCGGCTAAATACATTTGAGACTTAAATAAAGTGATTATTATTATTATTATGATTTTTTGTTTTTTCTATGACGTTAAAAACGGTCATTTTTGTTATTGTGCAAATTTAGACGCTGTTCTGCAAATATCGCTCACTTTTTTGTGTTTGTTGGGTTTCTCAATTTGAGGGACTTTCTAGTCTGCTCACAACTGATAGTTAAAAAAAAGTTGCAATTTTTTGAAGCAGCGAAGTCTTGTATGGGCGCATGAGGGCGCATTGGATCTTAATGGGTTAAACCAAATTGATGTACTTTTATTAATGTGTGATGTTCTACATCACATAAATGTTTTACAGACTTTTTTCTGTCCGCGTCCCAAAGTTTTATAGTGTGTAAACACGTTGCAGTTAACAAAAAGCTTGACATGCTGGGGTCAACGCACCCCTAAAAGCGATCATCAAGGGTGTGAAATGTCACATGGGTAAAATTAAAGATGGCAGAAAATTATTTGCACTGTATCCTCCCTTGAGGGGAATTATTCAATTTGTACACAGAAAAGTTCACGACTATCTAACTCAAACTGAAATTCCTGCAATGGTGCATTCTATTGGTAAATTTGATAGATGGAAGCCGCAGTGGGACTTTTGGAGGAAAGGTACCTTGTTCAATCAAGGAACAGAGAGGTACAACAGCTTGTTCGTACCCAATCAATGATAATAAATGCATTGAAGAATATTCACACTAAAATAATCCACAGACTTCACACAACACCCTCTAT
>JAEMWC010000025.1:1525000-1557500 GCA_016490735.1 Pachyseris speciosa
CGGTAAACGCTATGGTAACAAGTTTGAAGTGAGCAGTGGGCATTTTTTTAAAAAAGAGAGCAATCCAATCCAATTCATTGACAGGATCAGTATTGCCATTTTTTGTGAGCTGAAGTAGCCCAATCAGGACTTCAGGATTACAAGTCCTGTGTTCTAGCCACTAGTCAATGCTTCTCTGTAACAAGAACTGTGATACCAGCAGACATGGCCTCCAGAGCAACTATGCGAAAGCCTTCTGTGCAAGAGAATGGTTACGAAGTTTGCAGGAAAACAGTTCGGACACCAGCAGATATAGCCTCTGGATGGCTGTATGGCATGGCAACCTCGTTTGCAGTAAGACAGACTTAAGAAACCCATAGAGATAGCCTCTAGGGCAACTTATGCGAAGCCTTCTGTTCTAGATGGCATGGCAACCACTTTTGCGGGAAGGGAGACCTAGGACACCAGCAGAGATGGCCTTCAGGGGAACTAACATAGCAACCAAGATTGCAGGAAAACAGACCTGCTGGTGCAGAGATTGCCTCATGGGCAACTTATCCAAAGACTTCTTTGCAAGGGGGTATCACAACCGAAGAACAGGTCTGTAAGGAAGTATACATTGATGCACTAACAGAACCATTTAAAAATTTTAACATGGTAAAACACTATGCTAACAAGTTTGAAGTGAGCAGCGGGCATTTTTTTTAAATAGTGCAATCCATTCCCATTCAATGAGGATATCATTATTGCCATTTTTGAGAGCTGATGTAGCCAGATCGGTACTTCAGGATTACAAGTCCTGTGCTCTGACCACTAGTCATTGCTTCCCTGTAACAAGAACTGAGATACCAGCAGACATGGTCTCCAGGGCAACTATGCGAAAGCCTTCTGTGCAGAATGGTAACAAACTTTGCAGGAAAACAGGACACCAGCAGATATAGCCTCTGGATGACTGTAAGGCATGGCAACTACGTTTGCAGGAAGACAGACTTGAAGCACCAATAGAGATAGCCTCTAGGGCAACTTATCCAAAGTCTTCTGTTCTGGATGGCCAGGATCTTCGGTGATTCCCCTACATGATTCGGTGATTTCCCTACACTTTGGTGATTCCCCTGTAACAAGAACTGAGATACCAGCAGACATGGCCTCCAGGGCAACTACGTGAAAGCCTTCTGTGGAAGAGAATGTTAATGATGTTTGTAGCAAAACAGTTGGAACACCAGCAGATATAGCCTCTGGATGGTTGTATGGCTTGGGAACCACGTTTGTGCCATATTTCGAATTTCGATTCACAACAGATGCAGATTCACTCTTTAATCATGTAAACGCGATACGAAATCAAGAAGCCACCCCGGTATGAAATGCACAACGGTTGAAGTTTTCTCATGTAAACTGAGCTCAACATCATCATAAGCACTTAATTAATGAGTCAAAGGCTCCTATGAGTCAACTAGTTCCTGGATGTGGAAAAATACAGTGAAATCTCGCTATAATGAAAGCTGCTTCTCCAACAGAAACTTGAGCTCTAAAAATTGTTAGTGTGGTTTTAGGTAGTTTTGTTCTTGTGCGTGTTGTACGTTTAAAAGCAATTGTAATTGCAGTGAACAAAGGAAATTTTATTTACCAAAGGGCTTAGAAAACCAGAGTACACAAGCTGCCCTTTTTGGAACAGAATGACTCACTCAAAGAAACAGAAAACAAGGTAGATAAATTGCAGCTACTCAGCAGTTGTTTGCACCCCATTTTGTGACATCACTTCTATTTCTGCCCATGGAGATTTTTCTTCACGCCAAAAGCCCCTCTTCACAACAACTAATGCATGCTTCCCATGAATGAGTTTAAAATGAGAATAACAAGTGTTTCAAATGGTTTCACATTTGACATTTGTATCAAAACTATACCTTCATAACGTAGAAAAATAGAGCATAGGTTATAAAGTTGAGTTACCTCTTAAGATGAAAGATATCCCAAACATTGAAAAGCATTGTCATATGGGAGTCAGTGTTTTTGGAAATGAAACATGGGGTAATTGCAGAATACCCTGCTACTTTGATCGTGTTACTGGATAACTGTTTGTGCATGGTGTGTGGAATGCGGAATGTGGAAGGAATTAAAGATTGAGAGCTGTATTAGAAGCTGGCTACGTGGTACACACAAAAAAAATTAATTCAAGATGGAGAGCTGTCTTAAGAGCTGGCTAAGCGGTATGCGGAAACATTAATTTAAGTTGGGAACTATCTTAGAAGCTGGTTTAGTGAGACATGGTATGCAGAAACAAATATACTCAAGAAAAGAATGGCAATGCAGATATTACTTGTCAATGCTTACTTATAAATAGTTTCTATGTTGTATCCATGAATAGTCGGCAAGACTGACTATAATTATATCTGACAAGAAAATGCAAACATTAACGATAAAAATCTTGGAAAAGTATTTAAAAACGACAATTGAAATAATTGAAATTGAGTTCACTTAACATTGATACAAGTATTTCAAAATGATGTTCGTGGCATCATTAACCAGTGACTGTTAAATTTAAAGCTGACAAATTCCCATATTTCAGAATAAAGAGTAGCGAGATAAAAGCATGACGTTTCGGCGATGACATGTCACCATTATCAAATGCAAATTATTGTGAATTTGGTAGTGTTATATAAAGAATAGTGAGTGAGAAAATACATTAGAATGAATGAGGTGGAGATAAACAAAAGAATGAGTAAATTTTTCCTTATTAAAAGCATCTCATAAATAAGGCACTCAAACTTTCTGCGGCATTTCTTTAAGGTGGTAAACTGCTCATGAAGATTATAGATCTTTGGTTGTGTTTGTCCTTTAGATGTTTCCTGATGACGGAATATTTATGCTCCTCAATGTGCTGGTGGAGATGACGGCTCTTGTAGCCTATATAATTCGAATCACACGAATTACATTGAAATTCATACACAATGCATTGTTGGTTTACAAGTGAGGGCTTTGTTTCCATAACTTTCAAATCTTCAGAGATTTTCCTACTCGTGAAAACTGGTTGTAATACGGAATCGATTTTCTTTCCAAGGTCGCTTAGTTGCCTGCGCACGAGTTGGCGGATTTCTGATCTTTGAAAGGCAAGGTTATTAATACAGGACTGTTGACTGGCTTAATACGGCTTTGATTCTGGTCCTGGGAGACATGAAATCTCTTAAAAGTAGAATCAATAAGTTTTACTGGGTATTTCAGTTTCAGAAATATTTTTCTTAGCTCATAGCATTCTTTGGAGAAAAGGTCCGGTGAGGATGACAAATGTTTAGTGAGATCAAGCATACTCTGGCTGGAGGGTTTTGCCACTGCTGTAAATTGAGCAACTATGTTCAGTTCTTGATGTGGTGTTGCTTGGTGAAACCCCCTTTATAGTGCTACACTTCCTGTGAAGAGTAAAAGGGTGGTTGTTATATCTGACTGGCCTGGCTGAAGGCATGGACTAAAATTTTGCTTGAGTTTTGGTACAATGCGTGGTTGTGGAGATTTTTGCATTATTGCCAAGGTAAAATTGAGTTTAAGGAAAACATTTTGGCTTTACTTGATTGACCTAGGTTTGGTTAAAAAATGATTACTGTAAAAACTCCACTCATGTCCAATACTGTCACACTAATACCGATTGTCAATAGCATTTGTTGATTCGTACAAATCAACAACCTTGCTTACACTTTGTATGCTGAACCTATGCGCAGTGTGCATCTGATTACATCAGGAGTGCATCTCAATGCGTGTATCCAAAATACTAGTGTGGTAAACAAGCTGGTAGATAGAATCTATTTTGTATACCTCGTTCTTTAAGTGTGAAACCGAAATTCAGGTGTTTTCAAAACTGGTCTCATGCAGAATCATATCGCCTCTTCAACAAGCGAAAATAGTGCGAGTATCAAAAATACTAGTGTCATAAACAAGCTGATAGAATGAATGTATGTTGTATATTTCATTCTTTAAGCATGAAACCAAAAATCAGGCCTTTTCAAAACTGGTCTCGTACACAATCATATGCCTCTGCAAGAAGCGAAAATAGTGCGAGTATCAACAACACTTGTGCCGTAAACAAGCGGCAGAAAGATTGCATATTGTATACCTCGTTCTTTAAGGGTGAAACTGAAAATCAGGCGGCTTCAAAACTGATCTCATGCACAATCATACGCCTCTTCAACAAGCTAAAATAGTGAGATTATCAACAACGCTCGTGCCGTAAACAAGCGGCAGAAAGACTGTATATTGTAAACCTCGTTCTTTAAGCCTGAAACCGGAAATCAGGCGCTTTCAAAACTGGTCTCATGCGCAGTGTATTCATCGTTGTCGATGGAATGATCTCGCGAGAGCAAACATTACTGAATTTTGGTC
Source organism: Pachyseris speciosa (assembly GCA_016490735.1). NCBI lineage: Eukaryota > Metazoa > Cnidaria > Anthozoa > Scleractinia > Pachyseridae > Pachyseris > Pachyseris speciosa. Next base: position 1,529,345 of record JAEMWC010000025.1, read on the forward strand.
ATAATAGCAGTTACCAATCAAATGCCACACATCCTATATCATTGAAGACGCTAGTGGAAAACCCTCCTAAGTGACTGTTTCGGTCAAAACATTTTTTTCGTCAAAAGTGCGCAAATTTTTGCATATGGCCTTCAATTTACTTACTTAACAATGCCTTGCTGTTTTTTTCGCCAATTTGCTTTCATTTTCGAGAAAAACAAAGCCAGAATGTCGAAGAATCGCTGAATGTGTGCAATGAAGCGAAAACTGCGTTCAATGATTAAAAGCATCATGTAGTGATATTCTCATAACATACCTGTGTTAGCGCACGGGTATTGAGCACACCTTTTGTGCTTTAAGCCGCGTGTTCAAGGCCAACTTACAACGTTGCTAATTTCTTTTTTTTTTTCATTTCCTTTTTTTTCCCACCGGTTTAATGATTTTTAAAGAGTTATACAGCATTTTGCCCTTGCATTGAATAAAAGAAATTGTGCAGTATTGAATTACACGGCGTCATCTTCCCTAAACAACTTCTCTTGTTTTAAAAGTAGAAGGGCACAATCAAACACTCAGTAAAAATGATTTTCAGGTTTGATTACTTGATAATCCTTTTACAAGTTTGATATTTGAATATTAATTTGAATTTGCTTTTCGTTTTCGAGAAAAACGAAGCCAAAAATATCGAAGAATCACTGAATGGTGTGCAAATGAAGCGAAGCGAAAGCTGCGTTCAATGATTAAAACCATTACGTAGCAACACATTGACAAAATATCTGTGTTAGCGCGCGGGTAATGAGTACGCATTTCGAGCTGAACATCGCGTGCTCTAGGCCGACTTCCAGCAATGTTGAACTCTTTCCTTTTTTTCTGCCGGTTTGCTGATTTTAAAGATTTATACAGCATTTTGCCCTTGCATTGAATAAAAAAAAATTGCGCAGTACTGATTTACATGGCGTCGTCTTCCCTAAGTAGAAGGGCACAATCAAACACTAGTAATCAAGCTTGAAAATGATTTTCAAGTTTGATTACTTGATAATCATTTTAGAAGTTTGAAATTTGAATGCTACTTTGAATCACTGAATATTTTATCACTAAACTTACCTGCTTGGTCGTCAATGCGTAAGCGACAGGTGAAATGTTTATGCACATAAAGCGTGAGAGCATACCGTAACCGTCATATGTCGATTTTTAGATCATTTTTTGATGTTGCTCGAAACCTCATTAGAAATAGTTTTCGGGAAGCTATTTTATCGTAGAGTTGGACTAATGGTTGTGGGTCGTAAGAGTAAAACAGGTAGAACACTGAACACTGATCGCAAAAGTCGCAAGTGTGAAGTGATTGGGTGCCATTACTATGGCGTTGATGTTTCAAGACTTGACAGGCACATGAGAAAGGTCCACGGAACTACAACCAAGGAGCGGGAAAAGAAAGAGTCAATAGCGGAATGTTCGTTTTCTTTTGAAGAAGAAGACTTAGATGACGCAGACAGCTGCCTTTTTGCTGAAATAGAAAGAATTGCTAATAACCTGTAAAGGCTATACAAAAACAGCTGTTTTATGAGCCACTAACTGTCTGAAAAGCTAACGGTGAACATCGTACGGCCATCGAGGCGAAACTAATGAACCCACGTAATGCCGAATAAACTCAGCAGCGCTGAGCCAGAGACTTATCCTTCTATGTGCGCTAGTTTCAATATAGGTTAATCGTTTTACAGATATCAGGAGTTTACTGTGTTTGAATATTTGAGAAATCACTTTTGCAGAAGTTATGAAACATCAAAGACCCGTGCGAGACATTCCACGCTTTCAGCTCTTGCCTCCTCGCGATTATCCTTGCATTTTGACTGGTAATTCATACATCGCTCCCAAAGAAGCCCAAAGATGTATTTTTTGTTCTCTCATGCTCCACGCTTGCTTTTCTTGCGTGCTTGCCAATGTCTTGTTTATGGTTTCATGACCGATTTATCATTCGAACTCCGGGCGAAATCAGAACTTAAACTTACTTTTACGGTTGCTAAGTGCGAGTGCACAGTTTGTAAATTCGTTTTTTCAGTTTCCTTTTTACTTTGAACTTAATCTAGCTGACACCCTGTTTATACGGCTGTTTTGATTGTTGAATTTCTGTGAATAAAACTTGGAAACCAAACACCTACTGAAAAAGAAATTGAAACAAACTTTGTATGAAGTTTATTTTTATTGCAGTGAAGCAACATAGCATGAGTTAACGAACAAAAAATTTCAAATTTTCCCAGTTTTAGCCGTTGATAAATAGGTTATGTAATTAAAACTTGAAACCAAACAATGCTCAAACGCACACCAATTTTTAACGTGTCTCGCAGTGGCAGTGTGTTTTCAATGCTGAATACTGCTGAGTTTTTTACACCTTTCGTTTTGAATGTTTTCCATTTTGTTCCTAAAGGCCAAAAACTCCCTCTCCGTCAAACCTATAAGAGAGCTTTAGCAGACGTCTAAGCAATGACGACTGCAACGGCAATGAAAACGTCATTTTAAAATGTAACTTATCATTATTATAACTCTTTCGAGATTTTTCCAACTTGCTTAACTGGCAAACTATTCTGGAGCTAAATTACTACAAACGGCATTGAACTTGGGAAAAACAAAGAATAGTTCACTGTCATATGCTCACGTTCTCCACAAAACCTAAAATTTGGTCATTTCACGTTGCTCTTTGCCGGCAGAGTATGGCAAAGAAATGTACCAAAATGTAAAACGCACGTGCAGAGCGATTGTTTTTGCTCACTGACGCTATTGTTTTGTGGCGTTCTCTTTGCCGTCACCGTCCTCGTTGCTTAAGCTGTCTTCCATTGTTTACTATGGTAACCACAATGATAAACATGCACGAGACTTTTACGCGAAAATTAGTTTGAAAAGGGGGGTACTCCACTGTCTGGCGACACGCTAAATTATATAGCGGGTCAATGAGTAATTTTCCGATCACCGAATGGTCAACAATCGATTTAACTCAAACAATGCAGCCTGAAGAAAATCTAATCGGATTTGATTCGATTGCGTTCGCCTTTGGTTGATTTGCTCGACTGGTTCGATAATGCATGAAACAAACAGGAAATTAGATGTTCGATTTTGTTCGATTACCAAACGTAGTCAATGTATCTAGTACCAGTTACGCAGATTGCGAAGCGATATGATTGAACCCAAAGTTCTAGAACAGATATTGTGAAGTCTTAGACTGTGACTAGTCTCTAATAGACCTTGTCACGGCGGTTTCAGACGCGATCTTCATGGGCAAACGCTTCAGAAATAACAGTGTTTGTAGGGACTCCGATGTCAAATAACTTGTAAAAACCTTAAATGTAGAAAAATTTATAAATTAGAAACTGAAGTTACTAGGCAAAGGATTTTGATGTGAAAATCTGAGGTTCCTACCTGCCCTAAAATTTACCCGGTGGAATTTTTAATTTCTCATACATTTGGCTGTAATTTTTCTCACAGACGCACGGGTGACTTGAGTTTCCATTTCATAATTTTCTCTACATTCAAGTGTTTGTACAAGTTATTTGACATCATAGTCCCTAGATGTTCCCGAAGCGTTTGCCTACTCGTCAAGATGGCGTCTGAAACCGGGATAAGGTCTATTTCGGAGATGGATTGTGCGGCGGGAAAGACTCCCTTCGTGTCATGTCTCCTCGCAATTTCGCGTGCATGCGTGTATTTCTCCCGTCTCACGGTCCATCGCTGAAAGTTAAAGACAACCAGCAGTCTAGTAGTCTCTACTATGGTAGACTTACTAACTTTTTTCCCTTATACCCAAAACCCTTACAAAGCTGAACTTAAATGATAACACGTTCTAGCAAATTCAACAATAGTGAATATTTTTTAACGAAAATTCAGTAACAAACACTTGAACACATAAGAACTGATTGGAACTCTACACTCGGTTACACTAACAATGCACAATCGATGCAACTGAAACACCTTGAGGCAGCTCAAACAAGTTTTAAAACTCTTAGCAGACCTTGTCATTGGAGAGAATGATGCTGCAACAATATATAACTTAAAGACGATGGTAAACAAAATGAAACCATTGTTGTTATGTGTGGCCTGTGGCGACATTAAATTTGCGCAAATTAAATGGGCTGAATAATACTAAAAGAACGAGTGTTATAAAAGTGAAAACTGGTAAGAGCCACCTCAATTAAACATTTCCGTCCAATGGCCGTGTTTGTCACAGTTGCAATTGGGTGGTTAAACGAGTAAAGAATGCGGAGAGAGGCGGCTAAAACATTACGCACTTTTTTTCCAATTTGGCGTTGAACGGAAATGTTTGAGGCTTCAAATAATTTAAATGTTCAAGGTCAGGACTGAGCTATAATAAAAAATTAAGAATACAAACTGAACATATTAAAAAATGTCTGAAACAGCATACAGTGTGGTACCTTGAGTGTTTTGGTAAATAGGAAGATCTTGTTTCCGTGGCGGTGTATTTTCATAAATTAGATATTCATTATTCTTGGTTGGCGGAGGAGGAGGTGAAGGCAGAAGAGGAGGAGCTGATGAAGATGTGACTTGCAAAGGGATGGTCTGTGGTGGTTCGGCGAATTGTGTGTCTTGTTGAGCAGAAGATGGTGGGCATTTTGGGAAGCAGCGGCTGTTTATGGCAATGAAGATAAATCGAACAAATAAAATCAAAATAATCAATCCAAATGGTAAACAAACTCCAAATAAAACTTTGTGCAGCATGGAAAATGATTCCTGCTTGGGGGATGGCATAGCAGAAGAAGACCCTAGAGAAGACAAAGAAGAAGGAGTATTACTTGCTTGCGGAGGTACGTGCTGGGTTGAATGCAGAGGCGTTGTACTTGGTTGGAAAGAAGAACCATAAGCGTGAAAGGGACTTGACACTGAATGGGATGAAGTCGGCTGTGGAGAAGACGGTGACAGAGGTGAAACACAGAGCTGGCGGAGAGAGGAGACTTGAGCAGTTGAGGGCGGTTGGCCATGAAAGTCCGTAAAAAGAAAAGTGGCGCTGGCATGAAGATTTAACTTGGTGGCAGAGGTTACGGCAAGGCTGTATCTTGGGATGTGTAGGATGGCAAAGAGGAACGTAAATAGAACAAACAAAAATCCTGGTATGTGGTGAGCAGCTCGAAGTAAGTAGAGGATTGAAGTGTGATATGAATTCAGCAGCAAGGCTCTGGTCCACGGCAGTAATGGATGTCCAGTTGAAAAATTGGCAGTGACTTTTTATGAGGTCACTAACTCGCTCACATTTGGACTCGAAAACAGCTGGTAAACTCAGCTGGATAGGCTTCGTTCCAAGGGCGTCGCTTCGCAAGAGGATAATTGTTTGGCAGTAAGGAAGGCTCATTTTTCCGTGGAAGACCTATGATGTACCGATTGCCCACTCTGGTGCAGGAGGCTTCAAATAACTCCATTGCCTTTCGATCGTCTGCCGACAAGGCTACCTTTGGACAGGAACAGTCACGTCCTTGTACTCCAAGTGTTTCAAACTCATAAAACCGCTCCATGTTGATCCTTTGGACGAGGCTAATTGAACATACCTGTGGTGGTACCTTTGTGTTGTCCGCTCCAATCATGTGCCAGCCTAAGCGGGTACGCTTTCCTACTGGTTCGAATGGCAAACCTAGATGAACCTCTTCTCTGCGTGAAGGTGGCTGTACTGGACACCCAGGATTAAATCAATTGGTCCTGCTTTATGCGGAAATTCAACATCGCGAAGGTGGGAGAACGAATTGAGCCATTTTCTGTCAAGGGCAGGACCGCTCAGCATTGTGTTGACAATTTCATGAGCCTCAATAATGAATTCTGGTTCTTTGTCTAGCGGGGATATCCAAAATTTCAGTCTCCTGCTTTTATCTTGTTGTATTCTTTCACCTCCGACAACAGCCAGGTCAAGTCGTTCTGATCTTCCTTGAAGGCCAAGGGCGTTAGTGAAGTCCTTTCTGATGACTGTGGTGCCTGCTCCGCTATTGACAAGAACGTTACCTTCCCGGACTCTTCCATTGGCTGCCTTAAACTGGACCCGAACCACTGGCATTATGCAACCTTTGTCGATTATTGATGCCAATCTACTGTTGGTTGGAGGATCTGTATGGAGAAGTGGGTGATGTGCACGAGTACAGCCATTCTTGCCGCATTTGTTTCTCGATCTGCATTCCCTTGTGGGATGACCTCGACATAAACACGAGAAGCAGAGTCTCTGATCCATGGCGTGCTGTATTCTCTCATCCGGTGAACAAATAGCCATGGTTGGGCATTCGTTAACTCTGTGCTCTTGCTGACAGATGAAGCACTTTAATGTTCTTCTTGGAGTCTTCTGATTGGAATGAATTCCTCTTCCTTTGGCACCGCCACTTGCTCGACTTTCGCTCCATCGACAAACGTCACCAAAATCAGGGGCAAATTCAGCTTTGACGCGCTTTCGGACGAAGTTGCTGATGTGCTCTATTTGTGGAATTTCTCCCCTTTCCCTGATTTCGGTCGCCATATTCTTCCACTTCTCAATGAGGTGATCTGGCAAGCATCCTACTATCTTGCGGAGATTATCATTGGCGTTGACATCGGCAAAGTAATTTATCTGACGAAGTGTTGCAAGGCAATTAATCATGTCAAGGGAAAACTCACGAAGTGCTTGTCTGTCATTTGAATGAATTTTTCTCCTTTCCGTCAGCTTGCTAATGAATGCTCTCGCAATGACGCTTGGTTGGCCGAAGTGTTCCTTAATTGTTTTTATTGCAGTGGCGTACATGATCCCTTGTGATCCGAGACGGATATCGTGCGCTCAGCGTCGCCTGTGACGTGCATTCGTAATTGAACCATTCGCGTGTCGTCTGTCAAGTGCGGTTTGTCATGAATGTGTACTTTAAATTGTTCGACAAATTCCACATAGCGCAATGGACTTCCATTAAAGGAGGAAAGCCTTATGATCGGAATGTCTTTGCCTCCTTCAAGCTTGTACAAAGCATCTGAGATGGACATTCCACGCACAGCAGATGGTAGACGAGTTTCTTCAAACTCCACAAGATCATCTATCCACACATCAAACGAGCAGTTGACCTTTCGTGATCCAATTTCGGCTCGTGTTTCATTAGTTAGCGTGACATGATGTTGAGGTGAACAATGAATGGTTTCTGTACACTCCTGTTGTATCGCCTGTTCTACAGAATTTTGCAACGAGGCACTTGGGTTGGAAGTAGACGATCCAGTTGGCGCGAAAATGCTCCCATTTTCAACAGATGTGTTGTTTCCAGAACTGGTATCGCTTGCAGGCAGTGGTGTTTCATTCTCTTCCATGTGATTATCTTGGTGGGTTGTTGAAGGAGGCCCTTGTTCCTGAACAATCGCTTGTTGTCCATCATGATATCCTGTAGGCATGGCTTGCACGCTATTGATCTCTTTGATAAGAGGTGCTTGTTCTTGACTCGGTGGGGCTCCATGCAGACCTTGCAATGACTTGAAATACGTCTCGACTTCTTCGATGCCAAAAACATCATTCATGAGCTCATTTTCCCACTCGTCTAATCGAGGGACTTGGCTCAATTCTGCAAAGTTATAAAGCTCTGCATGTATCTCGCAGGTCAGATTAAAATCTTTCCGGAGTTCTTGAATTTCTTTCTCCAAGCGTCTCTTGGTCTGATCTCAATCGTTGATGAATTTCTTGACTGTTTTTATCGTACGAGTGATTTTTCCTTGAAGTGTTTTACGCTGGGCCTTTAACATGGTCGCACGGTCCACTGTTCCCACTGAAGTACTTTCTTCTGCAGTGGCATGTGTGGTTTCAATTTCGTCTTCTCCGTCACTCATGATTCATGGAATCGCTTGCTCCTAATTACTGAAAACCAAATAAATCCCCTTCGATGCCTGTAGACCTCGTCTAAGGATGTGGATTTCTCTTCTTCAGAAATTTTGGTACAGAAGGAATCAAGCGAACAAGCCACGAGAGAGTTCTGCCAATAATGTTTATTGAAACAAGATTCTAAAACAAAAGGGGTTTTAAAAACAATGCTATAATGACTGCCTTAGAGATTACGCCTCAAAATCTAGCATAAAAATACAATGTAACAACAAAGAAATAAAAAGGTTTAAATATAAGATCAAAGTAAAGAAAACAAAGTTGTACCTGAAGAGTGAGTCTCTCTAGCTTGAAATGAACAATCAAAATGAGCGTATAAAAACTGATGTACATGAGACTGGCGCTAATCACAACTGAAAATACATGCCTAGAAATTCTAATCTTTCTAACGAAATTACTAAAAGAACTATTCATAGGCTGAGAACTGTCAAAACGATTAACTGATAACTGGAACAAATAACAAACTGCTCAGTTCTCAAATCACGCTTTCAATCGAGTCACGCAATATTCATAGACTGGAAGCTGGGCTGTTTATACCATGGGGATCTCAACACAAAGAAAGACCCATGTTATTAATTACGTAACCAGGTTATCTTTGCACTCATAACGGGATCTCGGTAGGGTGTCCTTACGGTTGCACAGATTCTTATTGGTAACATTGATTTGCACTCCATTATTCAACGGTCATTCCATGCAGATTGTTCTTACAAATGGTAAGCTTCCCGTATTTCCTCGAATAAGCGCCCACTCCCTCGGCCAAAATAGCAATTAAGTGCCACTCTCAAATAAGTAACCCTCGCCCTCACGAAAAACCCCCTTGATTAAGCACCCTCCTTTGAATCAGAGCCCACTGGGTGCCTACTTGAGAAAATACGAGGGCTTCATGTTGAGAGTAATAAGGACAATTTCTGAACGGGCAAACCTCCCGAAAACGGCCTGATCTTTCGCTTAAGTGTCACGCAACATTCGTTTTTTCCTGCCGTTGTTGCTTTGTTCTGTTTTTTGAGGTGACATCTAGTAAGGACAGGAAGCTCTTGATTTTTGCTTTTATCGTATTTAAAAGTATCACGCAGAATATTTTATCTGGAGTGGCAACGATAGAAAGAATCTAATGCAAAACGAAGTATGTGAAAAAAAGATTATGTAAACGGGACATGATGTCCAGAGGGTCGAAAACTAAATCTAACCCAAGATATAACTTCAAACTCGAAGAAACGGATTGCACCAAAAAAATATTGACGAATCCCATATGCCCAGTGGAACTCACTTTTTTCCCTCTTTGAACAGAGACTGTTTTGTGGCCTAATCTTTGCAATAGATTTACAGACATTTTCATTTCCTTCACTACTACTATTTTATTACGCATAACTATTTACATGAGGAAAGTGTGGCTATCCTAGTGGTAAGACCGTCCATGTAATTCATTTTACTTCACATAACTATTTACATGAGGAACGTGAGGCTGTCCTAGTGACAAGACCGTCCATGTAATTCATTTTACTTCACATAACTATTTACATGAGGAACGTGTGGCTGTCCTAGTGACAAGACCGTCCATGCAATTCATTTTATTGTTCATGACATTTACTTGCGAAACGTATGTCTGGTCCTAGTAACCAGACGTCAATAAAAATATTTTGCACTTCATAACTCTTCTCGTTTTCAGTGTTACGCGGCCTCCAAAATCAAATTAAAGTCCGATGTAGAAGCTCTAATTTAGCTTCTTGATAGTTTAATTTTCCTCACTGATGAGATACACACGAATACACAAGCGCGCGATTCTAAAACGAAAACAAAATAGCGGTAACTAAAGTGATACCGAAACGAAATATAGCGAAATAAATGCAAATAAACAAAAGAATACCAGCTGTTACCTCATACAGTAAGAGATCCCCGGTAAGGTAACAAAATACACAAATAACTTCTAGGTATAAATTTTTTTTGGCCGAGCAGATGGCAAAATAAAAACGAAAAACGCTACTAAGAATCATGGGAAAAAGGTAGGTCCGCAACACTGGTAAAACTAGATCCTACATCCGAAGATTTAAGACAGACTCCAAGTTTACTTATGACAATTCCACTTTTTATCAGAGTTGTCGTTACGTACTTTGGCTATGTCAGATACCATTTTAGCTGTAGTTATAGACTCAATGCAAACTCGCACCACTTTTTAAGCCAGTGAGAAGCAAAACCCGCCAGTTGTGACTCCCTACTCGTGCATTTCTCCATGCTTGCACCAGCGTAATTGCTTTGAATGCTGATTAGTTCTTTGTGTCGTTTTCTTTTAAAAAGTATTGTTGTTGTCTTTTGTAGTGATTGGCTAGAGTAATAAATTTATTGGCATTTGACTTGAGTATTATTTTAGTTGTCAGGGTCCTCGTCCGTAGAATTTCCGTCAGCTGAGCCATTGTCCTTAAGTTGAAAGTAAAATGTACGCTGAAGAGGTGGTACAAATTGAGAAGCAATTTTTTTAAAGTCTCTTACTTGGCAGTTTTTAGGAGCACCTGTCCTTGATAAAGTTCCTGTGGAATTGATTGCCCCATTGTGGTTTGCCTTGGCTGCACGATTTTCAATTTCTTCCAAGGTTCATCATAGCTTAAATTAAATCTCACCCACACTTCATCTGGGTGATGTTTCATCGTCACCTTTCCCGCTTCCTTTTCCTCCCCCCATCCGAAGTTCAACCAGTGAATGTCCCTCAGCAGAACTCGCTTACCCTCCTGGTCCTTTGTGGCCATCTTGTAATGCTCGTTCACGAACCCTTTCCAGTCGAGAACGTCTACCTGCTGCATTGCTGTCGTCTCAAACGGTTTTCTTATGCTGCAATCTCTCACCACTGTGTGGGTTTCCGTGCTACTGAATTACAGCCGGGTGAATTCACCTATGCTCAGGGCTAACACTTCAAACCAGCGACTCCTGGCGCCAGTGATACACGTACGGAGTGAAATCATTTCCGGCTGTCGCGTGATCAAATCGCAGTGCAGGTGGAATTAAAAAAATTTCTTACAGCTCTGGCTATGCGACGGTCGCTTAAAAAAATATGCAGTCAAGGACTACATGTGGCTACTGAGTTTTTTCTCACAACGTGAAATGGATACAAAATGTTGCTCAGTTGCATGGAAGCAGTGAGTAAAACCCTATATTTACATCATCTTAGTCAGGCAAGTCACGCAAGTCACACACGCTATAAATCGTTTTCACTGTCATGCAATAAAAAAATAAATCGAAAACCATCCAGTGGAAAAAGCTGAGAAATTTTGATGTTATAGAAGATAAATAAATGACACTTCTCAAAGTTTTAGGCCTGTGCGTTTTTTCGAACTTCAGATATTCGTCAAAATGTGTCACAGAAATTTACAGAGCCCAGTATGAAAACGCCATGTTTTTTTTTTATTATTATTTATTTCTACCACAGTTAACACAAACTAACGGTGCTTACGGAACAATACTGCACTACTTGCATTACACTATTTACAGAATGGTAACAATTATCATTATGACATGTTTTAAAACGTAAATAAAATTAACAGCTACAAACAAGACTACGGCTGGCTTAAAGAAAAGAGTTACAATGAACGAGAGTGGAAAGAAAAGGACGAAGCGAAGTGACATTTATAGTAGTTTATAATAGTTTTCCCCAGATATTTAAGAATTTATGTAGCTTTCTTTGGGCAATATAACTTTGCTTTAAGACATCGAGTTTATCTTGGAGGCGGAGAAGAAAGCCTTCAAAACATAAGTTGCCATCACATGAACTTGTCGCGAAGATATGGAATTTTGCAATAAGAAGAGTGACATTAAGTGCCTGTTTATTTTTGATATTATTATGCCAACCGTATAGGATGTTAGATTCATTCAAATTGACCACTTGTTTGAATTTCTGGTACCACCAGCTGGTAAATCTATCCCAGAAAGCATTAGATACAGTACAGTGGTACAGTAGGTGGTTTATTGTTTGCTTTTCGGTAGCGCATAGGGAGCAAATGTCGCTATCAGTAATGCCAGCTCGAAAAAGGCTGGATTTGGTAGGTAAGATGTGGTGTATTATTTTATACTGGAAAGCAATTAATTTCGAGTCTTTGGTTATTAGGAAAGGCAATGTATACACCTTGTGGATGCTTTCTTTGGAGAAACCGTAATTTAGAATTCTGTTCTCTGATGTTGGTGGACTTGTACATCCGTGGTGCACCAATATGGCGGCCCGAAAATAGTGTAAACATCTGGAACTTACTTTGGCTATCTAGACAACTGATTATCAGTACTGAAAAAAAAAGCATTTACTTAAGCACTTTTCCTAATGCTGTAACTTCTAAAAGGGCTTAAAATCATGAGATAAGTATATATTTTTCAACAAACTCGATCGTAGCCTTGTGTCACACACCTCCATAACCTGGAAATTCACAATGCTCTGGGCTCCAAACGAAGCACGCTATTGAGTTGTAAAATTGTAAACAGATATAAATATGCCGCCTCTTATGCCTGATGAGGATAAAAACTTTGGTGGATCTTTAGTAAGTGATGACGTCACGTGAAAACGATCTATTGGTTTGCAAGCCAGCGTCAAATATCTGACCAGAGATATTTTCGTTCAGTTAGTAGCTGTAAGTGCAACACTTACCGGTATCTGTTTTTTAATGCAAGAACAATTCAGAGTTGAAGAGAATCATCGTAAACTATGCATCAATATATACAAGTCACTGCGAATTCACACTTCTGGACTGCATCTTTTAATCCGTTTGAAATACAAATTCCCAGTGCAAATTAACGTCATAGCTGTATTCTTTGTTCTGTTAGACTGCGAGCAGTCCCTCTTTCTTTCGATCGAAGATTGTTCTATCCTTTATTTTGGCTTACTGTAATCTGCGAAACGAAACGAAACAAAATGAAAATATGTAACTCAAAATTTGACTTTGCGACATTAACATCTGTATTTTGCGAAATGAAAATCCTTACCTTCCGAAAATCTCCACTAGCAGGAGGCTTAATCGGCTTCATAACAAAAACAAAATAGCAAATGTGAATGATATATATGAAATAAATCACATATGAACTGGGGAAATGAAATCAAATGAAGAATGATCCTCGCAGTTGTGAACGCAATTTATGCACTTGCAGGGCTGGGGGCATAACTGACCCAAATTACTTTAAGGGCTATTTTTTTTTTGTCCAAATCATCTGAATTTTTGCATGTGGCCTTTGATTCAACAGAAAAACATTGCCACGTATTTTTTGAAAAAAAACGTATCGAAAAAAAACTCGTCATTCTTTGTTTCGCAAAAATCAAGGGAGTGGGACAAGGGAGTGTCTCCTATTTTTGTTGTCTACTGACAGGCAGCCGAAGCTGGCGATTCGTTTTAGGGAGCTTTAGCAACGAGGACGGAAACAGCAATGAGAGCGCCACAAAACAATGGGTTTAATGAGCAAAACAGTCGCTCTGCACGCTCGTTTTACATTTTGGTACATTTCTTTGTCATCCTCGGCAAAACAACAACGTGAAAAGACCAAATTTTAGGTTTTCTCGAGAACGTGAGTGCATGACAGGAAATTTGTCTTTCTTTTTCCTTATTTTAAATACACTCGTGAAGATCCGTTTATCGAAACTTTTAAATCGTCCTTGTCACTTAACACTTTTCAATTTTTTTTTATTTGCCTCCGGTTTGTTTATACACAAGAGGGTAAGGACAAGTGGGTAAAGACCAGGAAAACTGTAGTGGCTCTTGATATCAAAAGGAAACCTTTCACCACAACAGAATGCTAATCGTCAAAAAAATCACAATCTCATTAATGAAGAATCCAATTTGCTGTAGGTATGTGGACAATCTCTATCAAATTGGCACACACTGGCTTTCTTGTAGGTAAGAGCTTATTTAGGAGGTAATTTGCGCATGCTCACATGAAATACACTCCCATATGTATCAGGGAACACATCCTGTATTTAATTCACACTGTTCCGATGTTGTGTCACTGTATAGAATGGATGAGTTAAAGGAAGAATCTCCTCCCCATTCTCTTCCTCCACGTCTAAAGTGGCAGAACGCCCTTTGGGGAACAAAGCTTCTTGAAGCTGTAAACCCAAAGGGACCTACCGCTGGCTGACTTTGTTCAGCTCTTCTTTCGAGGGGCCTTGGCCCCTCACACAATCGGAAAAGTTCAGTACTGTAGCAGCTCTCGTAAAGTCGTTTTTCATTGGTCAATGAGGTAATTAGGGTTGCAAGCTTTGGAAACCAATCAACGCAAAGTATTCAAACGGACAAACAGACGCCCGTCACACAAGCTCGTCACACATTTAATCTCGAAAACTTCGGAAAAGGTTATCTTCGCACGTGGAATTTTAGTTCAAGGGGATCTCTCTGCTCTGCCTCACCACTTCGTGATCATTTGAATTTGAGTTTTGTCAAAAACCGACGCTGGGTAAAGTGGACGCATTCGAGACTACAGCTTTACGTCATGGTATGTACTAAAGCAATTTCTTTTCCTTGTGCTCGTGAATTTCAAAGCGACGTACAACAAGCATATGCTCTATGCATTACGAAGGCACTTTTGTATTTCATGTTCAGTGTGAGTTGTGCACTTTTGTATTTCATCTTCAGTGTGAGTTGTGGTGAAGCCTAATAAGTCCAGTCTTTAACCCTTTAAGCCCCAATAGTGCCATATGGCACAAGATGCAATTACATGCTCAATATTCAGTCAATTTGCATGAAATTTGCACAACTAAAAGATCTTGGAAAGATCTCAACAATGAAGGCATAATATCATGCCCCCTCCTATACAAGACTTGATTTACCACCCCTGCAACTTTTGGAACTTTTTGTCTGTGTACTTTTTCGACCAAGTTAATATCTGACAACAAGCAATGCATTGAGAGCTGCAAATTAAGCTATAGTTTAGGGGGATACCCAATGTGTACAAGGAACAGGAAAATTTTAAACGTTTTTATTTTTTCATTTTGGGAACTTGTCAATCCAATCTGTGGCCTCCTCCATTTCTTTTGGTGTGATTTATAGCATACCCCAGAAAATACCTTTCAAATGGTATATCACATGTGGTCTCCTGGATCATAGTTACCGATTTAGAAAAACTTGGCATTTCCCTTGGGGCTTAAAGGGTTAAGGTCGGTTAACGTTTGTAGAATTTCATTGGGAATTCGCGATAGCGGTAGCTCGTAAATAGCCACCGCCATGCCGTTGTTATTCGCATCTCGAACTCTTCGTAAAAAGCCACAGCCGTGCAGTTCTTCTTGCCGGAATATTTGCACCTATTCCAAGGTTATTGCATACTTTTAATAGGGAATTCGCTATAGCTCGTAGAAAGCCACCGCCATACAGTTCTTCAAGTGGATTTCCACTGTTGCATACCATAAACGTCCGTGTATAAGCCGCATCCGTAGATAAGCCACACCCCCAATTTAGAAGCGCAGATTTTGGAAAAAAATAAAAACAAAGTTTGAAGTTCCAGCAGAGTTGTATTGCTATAAACAATCAAGGTTTCGAAACACCGACGCAAAACTGGTCGTCCTCTGTGCCATCCATGGCATTCGTAATGCAGCACTTGCGAAAGGACTTCTTAACGAGCTCGTTTGGAATGTCTTCCCAGGTCTCCTAGATCCACCGGCAAATCTGAGACAGTTCCACTTTGTGGATACGGCCACTTGCAGTGACGGTGTGTTGGTCGGCCAGCATCCACTCCTGCCACTTCTTTCTCTTTACTCCTTTTTCTGATACCGTGGAGTTTGTCACAATGTCAAAGGTAAGTGGAGTTTGGTCTGCGTTTCCTATGTATTTCAGTTGAAAGTCATGTTTTTTCCTTTGTGCAATGACGTAGCGCTGGAATTTGATAAGCTTTTCTTCGTAATCCTGGGAAGTCATGGGGCGATCGTTGTTCTCTGTCGAATGGAAAAACCAGAGCGTTCCATAAATCCATAGCACCAGCGTTGAGATGCTTTAAACGATGTTTTGGCGATACCTAACTTCTGCGCGACTGACTTTGCTTTGAGGCAGATGACAGTAGATACACCGATACCTCCTTGGCGTTTCTCGGTTATCCATGCTGCAACTTCTTTCTCAATGTCAGGGAAGGCTGCAGGCCGAAAACGTTCTGCTCGCTTGTTCCGAGGGATTTTTTGAAGACATTCACATTGTAATCTCCAGCGGCGCATGCAACTTTCATCAATCGAGAACTGTCTACCAGCAGCACGATTACCGTGGCTTACAGTATACGCAATTACACGGAGTTTGAATGGAGCTGTGTACGACGTTCTGGGAGAACCCCTTTCAGTCTTCTGGTGACTTTGTTGACAAGCACATCTTTTATAACCCCGGTTGGATCAGGATCTAGTGCAACAACAGCTGATTGGCTAAAATTCGATAACGCTAGGTCTCTGAAGTGATCTGTGTTTTCTTGATGCTGGTTTTCGTTAAATCGTGAGGTTAAACAACAGATTTTTAGTGGTAAAGACACACCAAAATGATATGTGGTACATAATCTATTAGAAAAACTAAAGATTTTACCAAAGATACAAAAAATGGAGTTCTCAGGGCTCGATTTCCACGTCAAAAATCTAACATAACACGATCGTTAAATTATTGTCAAACAGGTAACTTAGCAACGGCCAAAGATGCACTCAATCATGATTGGATAGATCTGATCTGGGGACTGGGTCGAGTTAACTATAAAAAGCATTATGGTTCGCATCATTGCAGTTCAAACATGGAGAAATTTACTTTCGACTCAGCTGTTCGGGGATACCACGTCTATAAAGTTGTTTGGAAACCCACAATAGGCGAAAAACAAGCAGATCAGGAGCTTGGTAATGAAGCCGACAAATTTGCCGTGAAAGTGGTCAAAAACAACGAAATAGTCGGCCATTTACCTTGCGAGTACTCGCGAACTTTGTGGTATTGGGCCATTCCATTTTTTATCCGCACCCCCCTATTGAAGGGTATCCTGGAATCCCCCCTCAGAAACAGTTTCTAACACATACACCCATTAAGATTTTTAGAATGGGACTTTTACCCCCTCCCCTCCCCCTCAGAAATCCACTCCTTTTGAAGACCCCTTCAGAAATGAATTAAATGACAATTTCAGGGAGATAATCCTTTGTAATCATTGAAATAGTACTCCTCCAACCCTTCCCCCAACTAAAACCTCAAACCATTATAGGGACCAGTCAAAGTATTGTACAGGGAGGAGGGTGGGTGGGGGCTATGAAACTTTACTTTTTAAAAGGCTGCTTTGCACTGAACTCCCACCAAAATCATACAGAAGTATTTGAGACTCACTGTTTGTGCTCAAATTGGTGTGAATTTCTCAATCCCAAGGGGGAGATTGATTGATATGATCATCTTTAATCCTCTATTGATATTGCTGAGGACACCAGTAATATTTTACCTTCAGTAACTGTCCATGAATAAATTGTTCTTAATAAGCTACTTTCCATGATCATAATGAAAAGCTTTTTGAACATGTAAGGACACCTCTTCACCCCAAACCCCAGCATGCACACCTCGCCACTGTTAAAAAAGTCGTTTGATATACACCACTCAACTGCTTGTGTATAATCTGCTAATAACATTTATTCAGTTAATCACTGATCAGCATGCCCATAGTGCCTATAAATGCAAATTCCTCATGTTTCAAATTTAGAAAATGATGGCTACAAAAACATAACTACTGCACATGTATGCATGGTTTTCATTGAAACCTTAATACCATTAAATCTGTTTCTCAGTACTTGCATTTCTTTAATACTATTTACTGTTAATCATATGCATGGTGTCTACCACAAGAGACTGGGTAGAGTGTTTTGAGTAAAAAGCTAGACTACACTGTAGCTAATGCCATACCCTTTCCTAAGTATTTTCACAAAATATTAGAATTTTAGGTTCTGTCCTGGTGTACCAGTTCACAGGGGAATAACTATTGTTCTTTCTTTGTTTTGGAGTCATTGGTTTGCTGTTGTGTATTGTTTGGCCCTTTGTAGCAGCTCTTGTGAACCGGTACACAAGGACAGAACCAAAAATTACAAGTCAAGTCGAGTCAATTTTTATTTAAACTCACACAGAATAATTATAATTAAAACAAATGATAATAATTAAAAAATAATAGAACACACTGGAAACACTTTTATATGAGAGTCCCTCCTTCTTTGTGTCTATTGCATAACTGTAACTGCCTCTGTTTTATCTCCAGAATTGCCAGACTGATTAGATGTGATTAAATATGGCAGTAACTCACAATACTGTAGGATTTGAATGACAGTTTACATATTACTGCCTTATATTGGACAAGCCATCAAAATGATGTTAGAAATTAACTGGGATTTTACCGACAACCGACAAAGTTCCCTCTTAAAGTGCCACTATGACGAAAATCGCATCTTTGCTATTGAAGCCATTTTAAAACATAAACAAGTAGCCTGCATGAGAAAAAAAATGCTGTTTACTATTTTCAGATATCTCTTTTTGTTCCAGAGATATTCAAGTTTTTAAAATATGAAAATCAGCCAAGTGATGACGTCATATACTCTACCAAATTTTGATCAAATATTATGTAAAAGGATATCTCAGCCAATTTGTATCAGAAATGTTTGATTCTTTGGATTAAGATGCTACTAAATGTGCTTTACAATTTGAGCTTATCAGTTTTGTTACCATGGCAACATACTGGGTTCCACACCTCCCCAATCTTAAAGGCATTTCTGGCCACCTTTGGCGTTCCATTTTCATATTTGCAAATGGTGCCTTATATACATGATCCAATAAGCATATAAATATGTTAGCTTCAGTTTGGCCTTGTTTAACGTTTTTCTAGCTGAAAATCACTTACACATTGAAATCAAGTGCGTGAGGACTGGAAAAGAGTGAGTCACCATGGGAACAAAATGGTGTGTTGTGTTTTCTGTAGAACTATTAGCCTACCAAGTTTCAAAGGTCTGCACTGCAAATTGGCCAAGATAGCTCCATTTATGTACATGTTGTAATATTGTGTTGAGTGTACGACATCATCATTCATCTCATTTGCATATTTTACCCATTTTTCAAATTTCAATATCTCCGGAACTTAAATGCAGGTATTTGCAAACTGTGAACGGCGTTTTCATTCTTCCATAGAATTCTTTCTGATACACCTAAAAAATTAAGAGGTAAAAATTTGATCATAGTGGCACTTTAAAGCACGGATTTTACCATCCGTAGCTTCCCATCTGCCACACAAGGTGTTACTTCGTATGTATACAAAGACTCTGGTTCTGCAATAAATTGAACAGTTATCTCATGCTGTGGATCAGCCTCTTGGACTTCCCCCACATACAATCCAGCCCTCCAGTTTGTGTCCCAATTTCTTCTCTTGTCCATTTAACTGAAACCTTTGTACCCACTTCGTAAAACTGTTCCATTTCATCCCCATCTGCGATCCTCATTGATCCCTCTTCCAACATTTCTGTGACACAAATCTCGTACACCTCTGATGGTTCCACCACGTAAACTATTGAAGCTCTCCCTGCATCCTTGTCAATAACGTCTTCCACAACAGCCATGTACCAACCTTCATGCCAGCCAGTACCTTTCACCTCCTCTGCGCTCCAAAATACTTTAACCTTAAATCAATATATAAGACATGTAATTATATACTTGATTACCGTATTGAAAAAGTTATATTAATTTCTTTTTAAAATAATACTTGGGTCATGATCGATTGATAATATTAAATTAAATATTCGTAATAACATATATATAGTGGCTTGCTGTGATGGCAGGTTCACAATCCAATCAGGGGTATTGGTATTCTTGATTGCATTTTTGTTCCATTTTTACAAAACATGTAATGCAAAACCAAACCACATGCGATAGGAAACTGGCACAGTACTAAAAGAAGTATTAGCCTTTATTAATTTGTAAACAGTATGTCTCCAGTTTTGCTTGTACAGACTAGCGAGAGACTTAAAACAAAAAGCTTTCTTTACACATACCCTTGTTCCCTTCTGAAGAATGTTTGCTGCTCTGTTAACGTCCAT
This sequence comes from Pachyseris speciosa, assembly GCA_016490735.1. Lineage (NCBI taxonomy): Eukaryota > Metazoa > Cnidaria > Anthozoa > Scleractinia > Pachyseridae > Pachyseris > Pachyseris speciosa. Next base: position 1,549,186 of record JAEMWC010000025.1, read on the forward strand.
TGTTTCTGCGATTCCGTCTTCATTAGCCTTGTGCTGTTCTGGGGTTGTTTTCTGGGGAGTTTCCCTCTTCGCGCTTTTATTCTCGACGAGTTCCTCAAAGATGTTATGGACATTTTCCGTGGTTACATTTGGCGGCAATTCAATTTGTGATTTCACTGAGTGTTCAGTTTGAACTGATGCATGGTATCTGGGGCGGTCTGAGGATAATGAAGGTACTATCGGAGTGGAGTAAGTCCTGTGCCTGTAAATAGGATTGTTGCCTTGTAAAAGTGTTAATTGCTTTCTCTCTTCTAGAATTACGTCCCTCGTAACTGAAATCAGTTCCAGGAATGTCTTCCTTTCCCTGTTAAAGCACAGATACTTTCTATTGTTAGAAATGAGGCAGACGCGTAGTGCCAATTCATCTTTTGTCCCGCATGGGACAAGACCATGGTACTTAACAATGGACTGCAGGTAGCTGATTGGTAGTCTTCCAATGTCCTTTGGAGACTTTGGCAACTTCTTCGTACCGTCAAATAGTTGAGGTTCTCTGGGCTTTTCTTCATTTAATGCTGATGCCAACCTCTCAACAATTTCATATTTTATACCAGAGGGTTCCACGTTTCTCTCCCTGCACATACTCACAAGAGTGTCCTTTCTTTCTGCATACAGCCTGTGCTCTTTCCACTGTTCACGTTTGATTGCATCCTGTGTTGCCTTTTCAACTTCCCTTTCTTTTTCATGAAAGAATCGGACAACTTCATCTTCTGTTACCCAAGCTAACAAGGATGGACATCGCAGTAAAATTCCTGTGGGCTTACCCGAAAGGACATAAGCTAAGTCCAAACAGTGGCTTGGCAAGTAACATCCAGGGACTGAATCCCACTTTCCAACTGGCAGAGAGATCCTGAGTTCGTATGGCAAATAGTGAAGCTCTCCCTTGCTTGCGATCCATCTCATGAAATCAGGAAGTGGCTGGCGATGGAATCGTTGGTATGGGGTTCCACGCCAATCGTCCCCCTTACGAAAAATGACTGATGTGTATTTGGCACACCATGATGACCTGTCTTCATCATCTTCACCTTTTACCACTATGTAATTGCTCCAGTATTCTCCTGTGTATACCGGGCCAATCCCCCAGATATCATACAGTGATTGGGCAAAGGGTGTCTTCCTTGCTTGGTAGGACATTCCTGATGTTTCTTTACTGAATTCGGAAAGCGAAAGAAACTTCTTAACCTCAGCTTCAACATTAAAGATCCAGTTATCCTCTTTCAGGCCTCGGTAAACTTCGATAAACTTTCCTCCAAACTTCGCCCACTTCAAGCAATCAATAACGTCCTCCGCCATCTTTTCAATGTTTTCAATATGCTCCGGCTTTCTGGGCCCCCTTACATCTGAATGAATTGCGTGGCTTGAAAATGCACCATGCGCTGAAAGTGCTTTGTTCACTTGTGGGTGCACTCTTTCCACGAAATTTTGTTTGCTGTTATATTCCGTGAAGGAAACTTGAGTAACTCTGTCCAGGTTAAGAAAGTGGCATAACCGTGTCATGCACATCTGCACCATACTGCTCGAGGGTTGTTTTGATGCACCATTGTCTACTATAAAAACGAAATTTTCTTGCAGTGCTCCTGTTTCAGGATTACTGAAAAAACGATCAAGAGATGGTTGTACTAGCAAAAAGAATAATTCGTTAAAACAATGGAAAACAGTTTCGGTTTATAATTAGACAGATAGATCAAATTAACAGCTTGACCAGTTCGTGTGACCGAGACTGCAGCTGAGGAATCCAGAAGCGAAATAGTCACCTCTTCTGTCGGCATTGGTGCCTCAACAATTGTTTTCGATTCAAGAAACATGAGCCATGGGTGTCACCGTGTTTGTTCGTCCCTGCTCCCAGTCATGATCGGGAAGGATGCCTGAGCGCTGTTTCCATGTTTTCATAGGATTCTGAACTGGAGCTATGTCACCTGGCACAATACTTTTGGCATCTTTCGAGTCAACTACACAACTGTTTGTGTATGCAGCGCAGTCGTCCACTATGAAGTTGAAATTCACAGATGACCAGTGGATGTTAATGACAAACTTTTGCACTCCAACACGAGGAGCATTGTGTAATGATATTTTGGCATTGATGCCTTTACCATCGTGGTGTCGCCTTGCTTGCGTGGTGTTCTTTTTATAGTTCTACGTATAGTTGTAACAACAACTCAAAGATATCTTAAAATCTGGATTTGACAAAGCTATCACAAGTTCCCTAGCGTGTTTCATGTCAGTGTTGCTTTGCAGTGTCCTATACAATGTATCTTCTAACAGGCGTGGGTGGCTTTGAAGACCTCCTCCTCGCTCACAAATGTCGGCTTCCATGAAAGCGTATTCCAAAAGAGGAACCAACATAGAGTTTTCTTCGCATTTGAGCGTACGACCACTGCCTTTTGAAACATGCAGAATTTCTTTTGCTTTTCTTCGATCAGCTATTCTCCTCGACAGTCTTCGTTGCTCTGCATTAGTCATGTCATTCCTCACCACTTGAGACGTTTCCTTAATATCTCTGAACCTTCGTAAGTTTTCTTTCAAGGTATCACGACATCCTTGGACTGCCTTTTTGTTTTGGACATTGCAAAGTTTTTTGGCAACAAAGTTTACACTTGTCAATCGTTCCATTAATCCAATGACTGTGTCACGGTCTCTTTTGGAATCCATGTACTGTAGAGATTCATCGAAACAATCACCAATTAAATCCTCGACGCTATCGTTCAAATGTTTCCGACTTTGGTTTTGGTTGTTGATAAATGAAACAAGGGCTTGAAAATCTGATGTTGTGTTTTCACTTATAAAAGCTTGGCCATTAATGTATAGTTGCATGATATTCAAATATTTCGACACGATTCCAAACAATTCTCCTGCCATCATCCTACGTTCACTTGCAGTTTCCTTGGCATTCTTGTACACAGCGCATAGGTCTGTAGTTGGCACTAATGGCCCATGTTGCAGTATGTGTTCGGCCACTGCAATAGAACCAAGTTGAGAGGGGAAAATCTGCGGGTTTGAAAAGGGAAGTTTCTGTTCCAAAGAACTGCTGTTTTCTTGCAGTGTACCTGTAACATTACTTCGCCGACACTCTAACAACTGATTCACTTTAACTTGTCCATGGGACTTTGTCATGGGAATTTTTTTGATAGAGCTCTCCACGCTTTTTATAAAAAGATCGACCAACACTTAAAGGTAATGGGGAGCTGTGGTCCTCTGTGGGCTTAAAATCTGCGGGGAGGTCCAAATTTGCGTTAATCTTGTGAGTTTTTGGCGGAGGGCTGTCCATTGGCATGTAGGGGGTACTCGGAGGGTTGTCCATCGACGTGTTTGGCTTGCTTGGAGGGCTGTTCATGAGACTAATTGGTTTGCTCAGAGGGCTGTCCATGGGCGTATGGGGCGTATTTGGAGGGCTGTCCATAGGCGTCTTTGGCTTGCTTGAAGGGGTGCTCATGGGATGGTTTGGCTTGCTCCGAGGGCTGTCCATGGGTGTATGGGGCGGATTTGGAGGGCTGTCCATAGGCGTGATTGGTTTGCTTGAAGTGCTGTTCATGGGATGGTTTTCCTTGCTCGGAGGACTGTCCATGGGTGTATAGGGCGTATTTGGAGGGCTGTCCATAGGCGTGTTTGGCTTGCTTGAAGGGTTGTTTATGAGATGGTTTGGCTTGGCTTGCTCGGAGGACTGTCCATGGGTGTATAGGGCGTATTTGGAGGGCTGTCCATAGGCGTGTTTGGCTTGCTTGAAGGGTTGTTTATGGGATGGTTTTCCTTGCTCGGAGGACTGTCCATGGGTGTATAGGGCGAATTTGGAGGGCTGTCCACAGGCATGTTTGGCTTGCTTGAAGGGTTGTTTATGGGATGGTTTTGCTTGCTCGGAGGACTGTCCATGGGTGTATAGGGCGTATTTGGAGGGCTGTCCACAGGTGTGTTTGGCTTGCTTGAAGGGTTGTTTATGGGATGGTTTGGCTTGCTCGGAGGACTGTCCATGGGCGTATAGGGCGTATTTGGAGGGCTGTCCACAGGTGTGTTTGGCTTGCTTGAAGGGTTGTTTATGGGATGGTTTGGCTTGCTCAGAGGACTGTCCATGGGCGTATAGGGCGTATTTGGAGGACTGTTCATAGGCGTGTTTGGCTTGCTTGAAGGGCTATTCATGGGACTGTTTGGCTTTCTTGGTGGGCTGTTCTTCGACTTAAAGAAGTCTTGTAATGTCATCTTGGATTTTCTTGAAAATAGACGAGCTTTTTTCATGTCTGGTTTGTTTTGTGTCGTTCTTGTAGCGGAATGCCTTTTACGTTTGACCTCGGTCCACTTGTTAGCGGAGCTTGTTGGGTCAATTTTCATCATCAGTACAAAATGGTTGACCGTGAATTCTTTGATCTGTCAGTCCAACCAGATGTATCGGTCATCATAATTGTAATATGTGGAAGTTGCTGTGAGTCGCTAACTCTTGGCCTGTAAGTGGCGGTCAGCAAAGGCAGAAGCGAATGCCTTTTATCGGGGTAGACTACCTTAATCTCGCATCCGATTGCAGCGGACAAATCCACGATCTGGAGTATGCCCGAATATCTCCCGTTGTGAAGGGTATTGTAGATCTCATGTTGCAATGCCCTTTGAAAACCTTCCCTTGCATGGACACGCACTGCTGTATTGCTGAAGATGATGGCGTCATAGATTCCCTCCTTGGGCCACCTGTTTCCGTACAGGGTAGTGAGATCCATAGAAGAGACAATGGGATGCGATCTGTAGAAATCCGCATTTGTGAGAAGTTCCAGTGCAGTACGCAGTTGTAGCTCAACGCCAAGAGTTTCGCTTTTGCATATACAGTATTGTGCAAAAGTAATGCAAACGAAATTCGACGAATTTCGCGAATATTCACGAATATTCGACGATAATTAGTGAAATTTCGTTTGGAGCGAATTTTCGACGATATTTCGGGAGTCCTATTGTTTGAGCGACAACGATATTTCGCGGAACTCCGCGATAATTCGAGCGAAATTTCGCGGCACTCCCCGATAGTTCGAGCGAAATTTCGTGGCACTTAGCGATATTTCGAGCGAATTTTCGTTTGTATCCAGTGATTTTTCGCTTGCTGTAAATGATACATTTATTATAGTTTCGTTCTATCTCCCTCGCACCACAAACATGACATGTAAACATTAACACGTGCCAAGCAAATTCTAAAATGTCTGTGCATGTTTACGCCTCCATTTAAAGGTTTCACATTCTGGAAATGAAATTTACCTGTTCATGGTCTGTTTTAGAAAGTAAAACTGAAAGACACTACACACTTGCATGAGTTCCAGCAACATTAAATGTATTTATTCTTCAAGACAAAAACAAGGCTTTGTCAGACTCAATACGGCCATGTGCGTTGTCTCCACACAGTCTCGAATCTTGCACAAGCCTGAATTGCCTAGTCTTTTTTTCCAGGCTTTATTTACACTATTGCTTAAGTAGTGTTCATAACCGCAATGATCACCCACATATTCGTTGAAAACCATTTGTTGCATTGAGGTTTAGCGTGCAAGTAATATGAATCCCGTCAGATCGAACGTGACTTTTCAAATGTGTTGCACGTGTAATTTGAGAAGCATTATCTTAGCTTTATGCAAATACGTTGTTTCCGAAAAGTTTGGACATTTGACGTTAACAATCTCGGCCATTGCAACCATCTCTGGGAACTCCTTTCATTTCGTTAGCATTACACAAGTATAAGAGAATTATCGTCATGGAATTAACATTTTAAATTTAGGCACCACTTTCCGTCGACTGAATTGTTTGTTGCTCGTTGGTGAAACAACCGCAATTCGTTTTGTTTACTATCTTCCAGCACTTTCCACTTAATCCTAATCATTATATTTTTAAGAAACTGAACGTGGACTATTCTCAATCAGAGGTTATATTTTCATCTCATTAGCATCACACAAGTATTAGAGCGGTAACGGTCAAGGAACATAATGGAACTTCATGCTACGGTCGACTGAAGTGTTTTGTTTATGTTTCGCGCGACTTTCACATGCCTGTACGCTCTTGTCATGAAAAACATTTCTTGCTTACTTGTGTGTTTGACTCCAAGTAGGTAGGTGATCTTTCTATATTTTATTGTTGTTTTATTAAGGTTGACATTCATTTGTTAGTAAACGTTTACAAGTCAGATTACGATAAGTTTTGTTCAGGTATTCAGACTGACTCTTCGGCTGTGTGATCGGAAGCGATGTGAACCTTGCTGTCACTAAGGTTCTCAGTCATTGTAGTTGCTGCGAGTTGCCCCGCGAATTTTCGCTTCTGCGAATTTTCGCGATAGCGATATTTCGTTTGACCCTCCGAAATATCGTGCGATACTTTCGAAATTTCGCTGGAAATATCGCGCGAAATTTCGCGCGAAAGTTCGCGAGAACAAAGAACGAAATTCGTCGAATTTCGTTTGCATTACTTTTGCACAATACTGTAGCGATGCTGGCAGCGTTAAACAAACAGTTTTCATCCCCTGTAGTGTTAATGGGCGTAATGGCATCCATCCTATCTTCCTTTAACAATACTGTGAAGGTGGTGTTATCGATCATCGTAACAGGCATCTCAAATTTGTTGATCATAAAAGTCCTTTATGCGGTGTGCAAGCATCACAACTTTGTCGAAACTGGTCGTGGTCGACAAAAGTTTTAAATGCATCAAGTCGTTTGCAGAATTGCTAAATGCCATAACTTGAATGAAAAGCACCCAAAGCACTAGGGAAGAAAGGGCAATAGAGAAACAATAAGGAAGGGTATTTTAACTCAAGTTCAGTAGATTATTTTCACGAGAGAGGTTTACTATGCGGGTTTCTGCTTACCGAGGTTTCCTAACCAAACCGCGGTTATTAAAGAAGCTGTTTTCACGGAACTAATTTGTAACTAAAGTAGGCCGCGAAAGGACGGACGGTTTGAGATTTTCTTGGAAAGCAAGTAAAGCTTTGCCAGAGATGAAAAGTGGAAAGAAAATTCTGATATCTTGCAGAGCCTCTTCATGCAAAAAAACTTGAAACCAGGCATCTGCCAAGGAGCCCGGGTTATGCAAATGTTTACCGGTACTTCTTATTGAGGCCGGGTGCTTTAACATTAATTTTTGCTTTTCTTCTACGTGGACCTCACTTATGATTTTTTTCCCTCTCTCTTTGTCGTAGCTCTTCTTCTAGTTGCGCCTGCCTGTACACTGATACCTTAAGCTACTGAGCTTCTAGCAAGCAGCAGTCGGGGATTTATTTGCCAACGCATTTGCCCGTTGACTTGACAGCTACTTATTGCTGGTTTACACTGTCACGCAACCAAAAAATGAAATCAAAATACTATAGAATAAAAACAGTCAAGAATTGGCGATATAATAGGAGATTAATAGCTTATCTACTTTGCCGAGTCTCAGGTCTTTGCGATTTTTTGTACTCGAGTTAGCCGTCAAAATGTTCTGCACAAATTTATAGAGCTCAGTATGGAAATGCCTACATGTATGTCGTTTAATGTCAATGGTGGCCGGAAATCAATGAAAATGTCTGGAATTCACTTCAGCTATAAAAATCTTGCAGACAAACTAAACCCCGGTATAGTTAGTTTGTCTGCAACGCAAGCTACGAAAATCTAGCCTACACGCAAACCCGCTCAAGATTTACTGGGCTGGAAAAATACACATGCATTTCTTGTAAATTAGCCAACTGCCTTTTTCTCGGATTTACGTGGTTATAGCTGTGAAAATACAAATGTTAATCTATACCGTTACGAACTGTGAGCCAATGAGTCATACTGAAATGCATAGTTTAACTGCTTTGTGAAAAGTATATATCTATGTACGTTAATTTATTAGAGCTGAAATCTTCAGTTGAAGATATAGTCAAGATAGTAACAGTAAAACTATTTTTTCGCATTACCTTGCTGGCGCATACTTTGTCCAAACTGATTCATCTCCCTCGCCTTGTGTCTAATTTTCCACTGTGCGTTTTATTTTACTACTCAGGTCAACAAAAGAAAGATATCTTCAACTAGCTGCGCTACGCGCAATAAGATTATGAGAAATGATACAGTGAGACTATACTACGCCCACGAGCTTTCACTCGACATGCAGTCCCGTAAAGACACTAGAGAGGTTAAGCATGACGTATACGGCAGACGGCAAACGGCAAATATTACTTCTGATTTTTATTCTCTTGTAATCCTTGAATAAATCACACAAATATAGACAAATGTCTTCTATTATTCACCGCAAATAAAATATTTTCACTCTACTGTACAGACAGCTAAAGACAGACAGCAAAAGTTTCATTCTTGCTGTTTGCCGTT
>JAEMWC010000025.1:1570000-1600000 GCA_016490735.1 Pachyseris speciosa
CGATTTGGTAAGTGACCTTTCATCATATTCATAAAAAATCCTTAAAATTTATATTTATGGGAGAACTGATATGTTAATCTTCATGAAACATGAAAATTTGCCAACAACAATAGTGTACATTTTCAATAGTCGGCCATTGTTGTGGTGTTCACGGTTCACTTAGCTCGACCAGTTTTCAGATTTTATATATTTATATGCAAATTTAAAACTCGATAAGCTTGTGGGAGTTAGAACAAAGGCCAAATATTCAAAAAATATGTATTGACCTCTTATGACCTCTCGCGTTCAGGCACAATACAGCTCACGAAAACATGCATATTTTGTCGAGCTTCAGTTTTCAAAGTCAGAATGGAATTGTTTGCGATGCCTTTCAATGATTACTCACTCGCATAATACCAATCATTTTTGGCTCAGTTGCTCCTTCTTTACATATTTTTTGGCGTATAATCTTATTATCGATACCTGAAGTTAGTTTGTTATTCCGGTTTGAAGCCATGTTTGTAATTGTTCGCTGTGTAATTTTTAGTGTCAATGGATGGAGGAGGTGGCTCTAGGAAGAAGCGGGGCCGTCCGTCCACTGGTACATCCGAGAAACCGAAGAGCAAGAGACCTGCTGGCAGCTCTGTTAATTCACCAGCAATTGCGAGACCTGTTAGACGTTCCATTTCGTCCTCTTTCTCTGGCAAGCCATCGGGAAAAAGTCCATCTCAACGGGTAATATAAGGCTGCTTATATTTATAATGCTTATTAGTCCTTTACAAGAGCTTTGGTAAGCTTAAGCTGAAGTCTTCATAATATTTATTGAGTAATGCAGTCAAAAGTCTTCCTTAATTGTTATTTGATTGTAACCCTAACACTTGGACTCACTTCTTGTCAAGTTCAAATAACCATGTATTGTTTCTCCTTTGTCTTATACCTCTTTCATTTATTTGCCAGGCTGCACAGTCTTTGTTGAAAATTGCTAAAAAAGCATCACCGCTGAAATTCAAAAGTCCAGTTAAAAGAAGAAGGCCATGGAATACAGCTGAAGAGACTGCACTTGTACAGTTTGTTGCTTTGCATCAGGAATATCTGCCTAATATGAAAAGCTGGCCATCTTTTGGCTCAAAGCATGCTTACTGGGAGGAGGCTGCTAAATATGTCAATCAGTCAGTCAAATCTCCAAGTCGTTTTTGATCAGGTAAATCTTTAACTTCTAAAGAATGAATGTAGGAACTGATATTACTTTATTTTAGGAAAGCATACAATAAAATTTTGTTTAAAAGAAAAGAAAACATTGTTTTCTATCAATGTCTTGGAAGTTATAAATTCTGATGGGAGTATTGTTTCATGTTTTTGTTCTTTTGATTTACGTCGTCTGTGTCTGGTACACAAAGTAAAAGCTGACAAAATCTCACAAAATTAAACTCTCAGGAGTAATTAAATTTGTAAAGTAAAAGTAAAATTGAATTACCTGGTAGCAGAGGTTTGGATGTGTCTAAACCAGGAAACTCCTAGGTCTGTGGATCAATATTGATATTTCTTACAATGGTACATGTATCGTTTTGGCATATTTCACACTGCATTTGTTGGATAAAAGGTCAAGTTGACTGTCATAGAAGGATTCAGAGGCTTCAGTTTCCAATATTTTCAATTTAAATTATTTTTTTGCAGCTGCTGCTATAAGACAGCATATACTGACTGACGTCAAACACAAGTTCAAGACTGTGGATGAAGCAGAAGATGCACTTGGTTTGTCACTGGAGGCTTACCTAGAGGATACTGTTATGACTGATGAGACAAGCCCATCGCCACCTCATCTTACCATTAACCAGACCCTGCTTGAGAAACTGATGCATCTCACACCGGGACAGTTGAAAGATATAATTGTTGAGTCCCTGAAGCTGTTATCAAAACTGCACACTCCTCCAACTGCCCTCTTTGAGGAGGTAGCAAACACTTTCTTGCAGCTGGATTGGATTAAAGGCCAAATTGAAGAATTATTTGAAACCTGGTTCAAAGCAGCTGATTTACTGGAAAGCATCACAATTGTTAACAAGTGTTTTGATGTGTCTGCCAGAAAGATGGGGATCATAACTAACGTTATCAATTTTCCAGAGCTGTCATTGCGTGCCATGAAAACTCTTCAGGATTTGGAGAAATCCAACACGGTTTACAACCTCAGTAAAATCATTGGCGAAACAAGGCCGGATGGGTCTGGTTCATTAATACCTCTGAAGAGAATGCCTTTTGGAATGATTCAATTCATCATTGATTTCTTTGCTTGTACAAACATAATGCAGGTGATTAAACATTTTGTTATCATTTTCTTGTCAGTAGAATTACATCGCCGCTCAGGTAACTAAGAATATTAGTCAATATTGTTTGGTAACTAATTAGTCAATATAATTATTCTTGGTTATACTTTGTTGTAGATGAATAAGTGCAGAACAAGCATTTAATTTGTGGCTTTTAAAGGCAGTCTTTGGAGACTACTATTTCTTTTTTTCTCATTACACTTGATAGATTATGACACGGTTTTCTTCAAAGTGGTAACAAATTAACTTAAAAATTCTAGTTCCACTTTTAGGATCTTGTATAATTTTTCAACCTAGAGCAACTTCACCAGCATGGACCTGTTATTTTACCACATTACTCCCCCACTAGGCTTGTTCCAGTATTTCTTCTTATGTGGCTGTTTTAAAATGTACTTGGCTTTGGATAAATTAGGTGTCAGTTCCGGAGGATTACAAGCTGTGGCATGAAACTATGCAGACTGAATTCCCAACAAGATTTCAGCGACTCTTTGCTGGACCAATGTGGAGTGGTGCTAACAAAGAGGACATAAGGAACCCACTGAAGGTGAGAAAATACGTTATTTTTACCACAAATCCTTTTTCATGGCCAGCTGTTAATACTGATGTTTGTTTTGGCAAGATATGTTTTTAATTCAGCTAGTTCCTTGCCTGTGTTGACCTGTACTAGAATTAATGTCTTGGTGCTATGATGTAGGTCAAAATGAAATTCCGGTCAAAATTGAGAATCAAACTTGGTTAAAATCATTTTGACCTGAATTTCATTGTGACCTACAATAGATACATTCTCTACTTAGGCAAGAACCAATGTGCCTTGTAGAAGCCTTACTACCCAGTGGAGGCAAGACAAGAAGTCCCTATTTTCACGCAGCACTGAAGTGCAGGTAACCTTCTGTTTTTTCCAGAAGTTAAAAACTTATCGTTTTCCTTGGAATTACTACCAGAGATCCAGTATCATCATTAATCATATATCAACCTTGTATGTTACTGTATTTTGTGTTTTGGGATCTTAAAATTTTCAAAGAGACAATGCATGATGAATAACATATGACATTACAGAGGGATTTCATTGAGGGCCAGGCACTGGGCAAATTGGATGGCTGTCAACACAGTTTTGCGTGCCTGCCATGAGCAGATAAAGATAATTTTCTGTGACAATGAAGTTACAGCCAAACATATTTCCCAACTTGTGAAAGGCTCACAGCATCCTGGTCAAAACTTTAATGAGACCACTACTCACAAATATATTTTCAATCCTCCACTTAGACAATATTATGTGCTCCCTTTGTTTAGGAAGCAGCACTGGATGCACTGAAGACAGCTCATCCAAGTGGGAGATTTTGGCTGAAATTAGACGGCACTGATGTCAAAGTTTGCCTCACGGAATCTGTGAAAGGAGTGTGGAATGGAGATGTTGATCTTGGAGATGGTCAGCTGAATCAGCTGCGGAAGGAATATGACACACGCCAGCAGGTCTTCAAAGATCTATCTAAGTCAGTTAGTAGGAGTGTACTTGAAGAAAGTCTACAGAAAAGAATTGATGAATTCCAATTAGATGAAGACTTCCTACTTGAAGGACTGGGTGCTGCTGTTACAGATTATAGAAAAAAATTCAATAATAGCAGCACCTCTGAGGAGAGTCTTAAAAATGCCAATTGGGAAGTAGTGGAGTTTCAGACACTGGTTCAGCAGGCAAGGTTAATCATTGACACACTGGAAGCAATACTTGCCACTCTTAACCCCAACACGTGCACAAACCGTGTTTTCCAGAGGGCCAGAACTACCTTGAAAGATCTTGGAGTAGCTCAGCATCTGAGGGACCTCTTCAAAAAGAAGAGAACCCCAACCTCACATGTGCTTGTTTTTATGTTATCTCATGAGAAGAGGTCCCAGAAGCGTTATGCTCTTCCAGTACGGTACATCCCTGACAGGACTCTGAGAGACCAGTTTATCAGAGACTTCAATAAAGACATCAAAATCAAGATGAAGGAGAAAGGCTTAAAATTAGTCGGTAGGTTGAATAATAAAAAGAAATTGACATTCAGTAATATTGCTGTGCTAATTCATACCCAGATTGCATGTACTTTATTCATGGATATTTATGGTGCTTAATTATCCCCTTTCCATAAGGGGCTTGTAAGGGATAATCTACAACACTGGCAGGGGACTTTTACCAGACCCTTTTTAGCGCAGTTAACAATAATTAATGAAGTAACTAGTTGACTTATGAGTACCCCAGAACGTAATGTGAATATCAAGACGTTCAGACAGACACTAGGGGTGGTCACTGCCAGAGTTGTTTTACGTCCCTAGTGGTTCTTTTACGTCCCACAGAATGAACCCGCGACCTTCCACATGGTAGTCTGGTGCTCTACCACCGGGCTAACTGGATAGCGAATGGATCCAAGGTTGTGTTAGCTTATTGGTATCATACAGTATCAATTTACCCCTCTTCCTTTTTTCTATTAAGATGTAAGTGATGGCTATGCATCAGGGTCTGGGTTTTTGAAGTCCATAGTTCTCTGGTGAGCAAGTGCTAACATATTAAGAGGGTTTACTGTGTCTTATTCAATGTTAGGCACAGTGTCTGATGGAGAGTTCTGCTCACTGAGAACACAAGGTGAAACCAGAGCATTGCATGTATGGCAGCTGGTTCATGATGCAAAGGAAAGTGTGCGGAAGATGAGCAAGCAAACATTGCTACAGATGTTGGTTATGACTCACTGTAAGTAATAAGCAAGTGAAAGGTTTCGTGACAAAACACCCCATTTCTGTTGTCACTTATATGTGTATCAACTTTGAGTGCACAACCAACTGTTAAGATGATTAAGAGAAATAAACATACCATCCATTGCATCAAGGAATTTAATTACCAGTCAAAACCAGTAGTATAGTGTTTGGGGGTACCAGATCAAAAATTAATTTAGGGGGGTGTTTTAGCAAAATGATCTCGTATTTTGGAAAAACTATAGTTGTTCAATCTGATGGAACCAAGGTCAGCACATTTTTGATCTCGTATTAAAATGTGTGACATTCTCGGAAAAATCACCAAGCGTGACATTCTCGGAAAACAGGGAATGAGTCATCGCCTATAGCTGCAGAAAAAAAAAATAGCAAAACTGGTGGCCACCAGAACCTCTCATGAGGGACTTAATTTGGAATTTGAATCACCACCCGTCCCTCATGAGAGGTTTTTTGTTTTGTTTTTTTTTGAATTCCCACCACCACACCACCAGAGCACTATCATTTATGTTCCCACCACCACTCCGCTCTGGCCCTATCAGACCCTCTTGAGGCCAAGTATTTGTTTATTTGTTTTTTTCACCCTCCGGCTTGAGATTGAACCGGCACTTCTGAGAAGCCGAAGCTTAACTATAGCTCTACCCAACAATCCGACACCATCTCAGGGTGATTTTTTGTGTTTTTAACCCATGGAATAACGGCGGGGGTTTTTCATTATTCCATGGGGTGGCTTGTATACATTTCGCTAACGAAAGGCCCCCGCTTTTTCCAATCGTTAGATACTCTGTATACAAGCCACTCTTTATCTGTGTAAAACAACCCTTATATTTGTGTTTGTATTTTCATTTTTATGCTTGTGGTACATAAATGAAAATTTCAAAGATAAAAAATAATACGCATGTGTAAAAAGCGAAAAAATCTAGAATCCCCTAAACATAGTGACGTAGTTTGGTGACTCATTCGAAAGGGAAACCCCCCAACAAATGTTCCTGTCACATATGCTAATTCTTCGGGTAAAGGGTCAGAAAGAGGGCACTGATTTAAAACTCACAATACTATCCTGAACTGGGCAAATCAGTGGGTTTGAGGCGATAACAACACCGCAACAGCTAGATTCCATAATGTCCATATGCATAGCTTGTCACGCCATTATCATGAATATACCGCTTGTCGTCAAAGCAGCTGAGTGATACTTTATTTATCTCATAACTTCCAAGTTGATGGTTCTGACTTCTGATTGTTTTCATTCTATGATGCAACTGTTTATTATTGAATAGAGTGTCTTTATAATTTTCATGTTTGATTTTATTTTTGATTATGTTCTTTTTTATTCCTTTTGCTGTTTTTCCTCCATTTTGGTTATCTTTCATATAGCTATACATTTTCGATCGTAGACTGATGAATTCGCAAACGGGCACTCCTGCTGCCTCATCTTTGAATTTGCCAATAACTTTTTTATTAGTCTTATTGAAATACGGCGAGCTTTCATCAGGGTAGTCGCTGCTATCGAATTTGTCTTTATCGTTCCAGAAATTTCTATAGACGTCTTGGGTTTCAATTTCATAGGTCAGTGAGTCTGTGTCTGTGAAGAGCAGCTTGGCCTTGTTACCGTACTTTTGTTTAATGTAGTTGTAATGGAAATCGTACATCAGTGTCTTACTAAGGTCTAGAATACACATCCCCACGTATGCCGGCCGGTTTAAAGTGAGTGTTTCTTTTATCTTATGAACAGCTACTAGATTTTCATCGAAGATTTTACTGCTAACATAAGTGGGTTTACTAGCTAATTTCAATAGCTTCTTCTCATCAGTCACCAATCTGACGTCTACTCGCTTTCTGAGGTTTTCCATCGTTTTTCCAAATACACTGTTATTCATCAGCTTGAAGAAGTCTTTCTCAAAGGCATTTTTTGCGCTAGTTCTTTTCTGAGTGTTGAAGTCGATGTACTGTCTGAGCCACGCGGACTGATTGAACTCTAACACTCGATGGACTTTAGTTATTTTCAAACCGAGATCAGTATATAATTGGAGGTTCCTATAATGGAGCACGTATTTTTCTTTGTTGCTTAATGTTGGTATCAGTTTATGTACCAGACCAGTTGATATTTTATATTTCTTCGCGATGTTTTTACAATAATCTGATAGCATGTCCCCAGTCACTTTGACCTTTTCCGGTCCAAGTGGATAGTCATTGTGAAGATCATGCAACTCCTGGGGTATTCTAAATCAACTTCAAGAATCAAACCTTTGTTGCTGTCTTCTTCATACTTAGCCAGGTCTAAATTATTGATCTGTTTTTGTGTCATCCATCTGAATCCGCCTGTTGGAAGGTATTGACTCATAGCCCAACCATACAAATTATTAGCATCAAGATACATGATGTACTTCGAGGGCGCCTTCTCGTCATACTCTTTCATGTATTTATTATTTGCTTTACCGTAACGGTTGGCAATATAGCTGATACCACCGCGCAGACCCTTTTCAATGAACTGGAACATATCAATATCAGTCATCAATTCTAGTTTAATGTCAGTCATTTTAAGCATGGCGTCCCATGATAAACCGGGAGATGTGAAATAGTGACACGGGTCCAGTTTATAGTACTCAAGGCATGTTTTTCTGAAGTTTTCAAATACATCAGCCAGTAGGAGTACATCTGTTTTAAGGTACAGATCATGATAATCACCCATGTTTTTCAAAGAGAATGCTTTCCAAACAGTCTGAGCATGCGTATAGTCTTCATCTGATATATGCGTATCACTCAGTATGCTATAGAATTCTTCTTTTGAGGGCAGCTTCTGATTGAATTGATCGAAACTGTCCATGTAGTCGTAAGGATAAACACCTTTCTGTGCCATCAGATTAAGATCCTTTCCCTTGAACTCTTGTGAGGTGTATTTTAAGGCTTCTTTAGGTAGATTGCCTACAAGTTTTTCCAAACTAGAGCTCATGAACTGGAAACTATCAATGAATGTCAAGTGATTGCCAAGCATGAAAGCCATATACTTCTCCATGTTATTTGGGATAGCATTGATATTCATTTGACAGTCTTCACCTTTCTTGTTTTTGTAAGTGTGCTTCTTAACAATGGCTCCAATCTCCTGCATAATAAAATGACTATCATAGCCTCTCAGATTGTGGAATATAACAGGTATTTTTATTTCTTCTGGGTTCACTCTGAGTTTCAGATTACAATCTTGGTGAGCAGAACCTCTGTATTTACCAGTAATGTGACAATGATCTCGGACTCTAATATCCTTTTCAGTATATTTCTTATCACAGATGTGACACATTTCAGCTTTTTGGAATTCTTTTTCATCATCCTCAGTCATTTTCAATGGTTTATTGAATTCCTTTTTCATAACCTTCTTGCAATATGTAACTTCCTCCAACATAGCTTCCATTAATTTGTACACAGCCTTTTCACCCCTGTATATTACTGCTGGTTTGCTGTATTTATCATCATAACAACAAACTACTTTATAGCCGTGGCCACAGTCAGTATGCTTCTGATAAGCCTCTGTATATGATTTATCACTGTTGGGTTGGCAACCGTGTATTTTTTCAGTGATGGCCTCAAAATCAGCATAGATCACAAATGGTACCTGCTGTTGTTTATGAAAGTTGTTGAATTTCAGTATGTTGTTATCTTTGTTTGGCATTTTTATTGCCTGTGTGCCATTTACTTGCATGCAGTTGCCCTTGTGATCATTCGGAACCCTTTCAGAGCTGAAGCATTGAAGACAGTGCATACAAAAGTGTTTTCTTTCTTTGTGCTTTGTTTGATTGTACATGAACTTATTGAAATCTTTGATTAGCACATAATGCTTGTTTTCATTTTCAGTTATTAGAAGCAGATTCAAGCAGTCTGCATATTTCTCTTTTGAAAAAAAATTGGATATGGCTGTCTATTCTCATAACCAAAAACATTGATGTTGATCTCATTTTGTTTCTCTATCTTGTTGTAATGCTTGGTTGCAACTGGGAATTCAACCCCTGAATAATCTAATGTATTGACAAATTTTCTGTCAGTCTTCTTTATTCTCTGTGGGTATTTGTCTTGAGGATTCAAGTGCCTGATATGACACCACATGAAGCACAGATCATCATCATTCTTTATGTTAATCAAACCCTTTGCACTGTTTCTGAGTTCATTCGGTAGTTTAATGTATGAGGAGCCCTTCATTGGCGCATATTTCACAACATTGAGGTAATGGCTGTCAACAGATTCAATTGTCCAACCTGAACCTTCAGATACCCAAACTGCAATCTTATTCATTATTTGGTCTTTTGACAACTGTAGTGAGTCAGTAACTTCCAGATTATTCACAATTGTTTGAGCTACACTGTTGAAATATGCGGTTTTGTATTCTATTTCTCCGTCAGTCATTTTTGCAAATGTTACCTTGAGTGTTTCAACAAATTTGAGACCTTTAATTTCATTCAACAATTTTATAATATTATATGCAACAGCCTTTCTTGTGTTTTGCAGTTGCGCAAGCGGGTCTTTGTTATTTTTTATACTGATTTCAAAAGATTTTGTGAAACCTTTCAGAGCTTTCTCTGTTTGCTCTATTTTTGTTCTGGGTGCAATCGCTGGTTTCTGAATCACCTGTTTGGTTCTCGGTGCTGGGACTGGTCTCTTTTTCAATTGTTCTATTTCTTCCAACCATTCTTTTGGTGGTGCTGGTAATCTTTTTCTTTCGAAGTAATCAACCAATTCTTTCACAGTTGGTCTTTTCGTCCTTGGGGCGGGAATCGGCCTGACAGTCCTAGGTGCAGGAATTGGTCTTGTTCTTGGTTTAGGCGCAGGTTTTGTGTCATCAACTATAATAACTTTATGCTTTTTCTGCTGCTTCAACAGCAATTCGATTAGCTTAGATTTGCTCAATTTTTTAAGACTTTTCTTGTCCATATTACTACTAGTTTCGATAATTTTTTCCATTTGTAATATATCTATAGTTATTATTTCTTTAAAACATTTCCGTCTGCGTTTAAATATATTTGAGAATTCAATTGATCCAATTACTGGATCCTTTTGAATTGTAATTATTGAAGAATATTTTTTTGATGTTTTTTTGTTTTAATATGACAAGATTTCCCTGCCATTGTGTAGTTACGTCCTGTCTTACATATGTTACAGTACCATTCTTTATTTAGCATGTACGATGTTTTATGATTCTTCCGTTCTTCTGCGGTGAATACTTTCGGCCTTCCTCGACCTCTTTTGACATTTTGATTCTCCATAATATATAGTTATATAAATTATTTTTTTAAATATCTTTCTCTTCTTGATAAGTATAATTTGCTTTCTTCCATGTGTTTAGTTATTTCATGAATCAAGTCTTCGAAACTATTGCTCATGATGTATTTGCAGTTGTTTATCTCATACATTAGCTTCATATCAGACTGTTTGTCTGACACTTTATACACACCTGTTGGGCTTTTGAATTCAAGACAAAGAGCGCTGTGTTTTCTTGTGGGATTCATTAGCATTAAATCACATTGTCCAGCCATATATCCTTTCTTATAACTTCTGATTCTCATGTTTGGGCTTATTTGATTTTCACCTACTCCCGCCACCATTAATGCACCTTCATATTTCTTTATGATGAATGAAACAATCTTATAATGCAGATCATCTTCACTTTCAATCATCAGCATGTTATTATTTCTGTCATTGAACTGATTGTAATACCCCTGTTTTCTGATTGATGGCAACACTTTAGATGTAACCCAATGTTTGAATTTTACAGCTTCTTGTTTTTTAGAGGACAGTATTAGTGAATAAAATCCTGATTGATTTATAAAAAAACATTTGAAAGTTTTTTCGGGGGTCTCAGCACGAGGGACCATTTTTGTCCCCCGTGAATCAGTGGCCTCAGCACGAGGGACCATTTTTGTCCCCCGTGAATTTATGCTGATTTTGTGGTCTCTTAAGATTTTATCATCCGATACAACATAATCTCTGATTGCTCTTTGTGGATTTTTATAGTCAAGAATTTTAGCAATGTCTCTTCCTCTGAACCAAACGTCATTTTTTATCATCAAGATAATAATTTATTTTTTAATTCATTTTCGACCTGTGTTTAAATATAGTCAGGAATAATAATATTGGCTACATAATAGCAAATAACAGATATACTGTAGGTCTCCTTCACATATATGTTAGATAATTTTCTCTTTATAATATGTCTTTTAAATCCTTGAACGGTATCCAACTGTTGAAGTCATCGCTATATCCCTTCCACTTCACCAAAGCTTGTTTCTTCTTGTAATCTCTGCGAATGACTTTATCAATACGGAATACATCCTGTCTGGCTTTCAATAATTCAGCTTCATAAAAACTCCCTTCAATATCTTCTCCTCTAAGATCTTTTAGTTTGTAAGTGATTGGATTAGTGTATTGGATTTTATCAACTGTAAACACTTCTTCAGTCCAATTTGGTGTATAGCCCTTGTCGAACACATTCCGTTTATACTTAGATATTCGGACCTAGTCACCTATTTTAAATTTTGGTTTCTGTTTTAATGGCTCCATATCACCATACAAATTGAAGTAAACAGTTCCTTCATTCCTCTTTTTACTAGCCTCTGTAGGTGTCATCTTTGTGTTTGAATGTTTTGTGTTGTTGTACTGTTTCACTAATTTTGGTAACATGTCTAAATACTGTGTATTACCTTGAACAGTGAACTGCTTCCACATTTTGGACTTCATTGTCCTATTCCATCTTTCAACTACTGATGACTTCTCTTCATTCTCAGTTGAGTACATCTGTACACTATGTTTCTCTAGCAAGTCCTTCAAGTGTTTGTTGTAAAACTCTTTTCCCTTGTCGACCCATAAATACTGTGGTTTTCTGCCTTCCTTGAATATTGTTTTGAATGCTTCAGTGACAGATTCACCTTTCTTATCCTTCAATGGGACAATCCAACCATATTTGCTGAAGACATCAATAACCATAAGAAGATATCGATAACCTTTATTCCATTTACTGAACTGTTGCATTTCAACTAGATCACTTGCCCATATTTCATCAATTTTATTTACAATCACACGCCGCCGAGTGAAATTTCGTTTTATGGGTGCATGTAATTCATCAGCTAGTTTTTCTTGCCAGTTTTCTTCACTCGACGGCTTTTTCCGTTTTTTGAAACACCAAGACCAAGTTTCTGTTTTTGTCAATTAAGAATCTGGCTGTTTGACCCCATTTTGGCATCTCACCATAAGGAATGGCATCAAGAGAATTGATCATTGTTCTATCACAATCACCTTTATTTTTTCCCATATCATAACAAATATCATGATAAGCTGCTATTTCATCCACCTTATTGTAAGGTTGTACATTCCATTTCAAGACCTCACCAGTATTTGGATGATATTCCAACTGCTCATGCAATGGATTGTAAGGTCCCATATATTTATATTTACTTGGTGTCCAACCTGCTTTTGGTTTAGGAAGCTTGCCAATTACCTTATGGATATCAATCGCGCCTCCCATTTTATTGATTTTAGCTACCCATTTTTGTATATCTTCTGGTTTTGCATACATGATATCTCCAAGCAATGAGCCACCACGTGTATAATCAACTCCAGCAATATCTGTTTTATACATTTTTTTCTTGTCAGAGCGTTTGGGTCTAATAGCAGTGCTCAATTGCATTAAGCCTTCTTTACCAACCTTTGTGATTGCAGGCTTTGCGAGGGAAAGTCCTTTGTCAATTAATTTCTTTTGCAGCTTTGGATTTCTCATTGCTTCAGAAGCATAATATCTTCCCATTTCTACACCTTTCTTTGCTAAATAAGGGACTCCCTGTTCTAAGAATCCTGTTAGTGCCATATCTGCGGCTGAATCTAGTATGCCCGCCCCTTCAGACGGGCTAATTAGTTTCCCCGATTTCTGACAAATTTAGTCTTTGTGATTCCACATTCAGCACAAGTACATTTCATCACAGTTCGACCATTTTTAGTCTTCTGATATCTCTCACTTCCTGGTACACATTCAGTGACTTTCTTCTGTTTAACACAATATGATTTCACCATTATACATATAAGTTAGATATTCTTGAAATAATTTATGATAAACCTGTGATTGACTCTTGTGTCTGTTGGATCAAATTCAGCATTATGTATTGTATTAAGAATGGATCTCCCATTTTGTCTCTCGAGAAGATAGTACAAACACCAATATCCACACAATACTGAATCCCTTTCTTGTATCTCATCTCCAGAGTATTCAAGTCGTTTTCCACTTGTAGCCATGTATTTCTGTACTTCTGTTGGCATCATTAAACCAAATGAGTCAAAGTATTCACAGTAACTATCACCAATTCGATAACATACCCAGTGAGTACCAGGTCCAATCTGACTGTCGAGATTGACTATCCCACATTCATTGTTTTTGATTTGTCTCGGCAGATTGTCTCTTGAAAATACTCCTCTGAAATGTTTTATTCCAAGTTGTTTAACTCAATTGATTAAATCAAAGTTGGATAAGGGTTTATTTACAAAATGGTTCCTAGTATGGGGATTGAATTGAATGGACTGTTTTTGCCCAGTAGAAGTCCTTTTCTCTTTGTCTTTTTTTTTTTTTCATTCCATAACCGATTGGGTTATCCCATGTACCAATAACAGGTGGGATCGCCATGGCATCATAGCATGTTTCCCACCACTTTTATTTATTGCAATGGAATCTGGAACATGAACTGGTAATGACCGTCTTGGACGGCTGCTTTCAACATGCAATCCTTTTCCAGTTAATTTTCTAATTGCTTCTATGGCCAAAGGAATTCCAATACTGGCGAGTATTGTTCCAATACCCTTTCCAGTCTGCGCTTTTGTTGGTTTGATAACAACGTCTCCACCATACTGCATTTTTTGGATAATATCTGCCATCTGTCTCGTATTCAATAAATTTCCTACATTCAATAATTGGGATAAATTGGCATTAGGAATAAGAAATCCTCCACTTTGTTTCTTCCCAAATAGTTTATCAACACCGAGACTTGCTAATTAAGAAAGAGCACCTGTAGCCAATGCTGGAGCGGCTTTAGCTACTGCTTTACCTGCATAAGGCAATAGTCTTGTTCCAAGTGAAAAAAGACTGGACCAAAGAGAACCTCCTTCTACAACAGCTTTTCTGATTTGATTTTTTGATATCTTGATGTCTGAACGTTTTCCTGATCTACTTGATTTAATCAGTTTGTTGATTTGTCTCTTAGTCAACATTAGTTGATCATTACCTGTTAATTCATTATGCGATAACCTTATTGTTACAGGTGAATTTGTTGCATAAGCTTTTGCTAGCTTTTGTTTCTGACCTTTTGATAGTCTCACACCATGTGGATGATAAGTAGTCATATAATATATGTTTATACTAAATTGTATTTAATACAAACAATCATTTAATTTAATTTATTTAATTATTCAATTTATTTAATTTATTATTTAATTTACATTGATCTCAGAATTAATTTTCCATCAGTCTTTCTCATCTCAATATCCTGCTCATAGAGGACCAGTGCATACGCACTATAATCAGCATTTGTTGCAGCACTCAAAGTGTATTTGAAAGTCAGTTTTGTCATTCCATCTTTAATATCCTGTTTCTGTTTCGTCAGATCGAAATAAACAAAAGGGAATATTGTACCGAAGTTGCCCCTGTTAAGAAGGGTACTTTCACTGAAATCGTTTACAGCTTGAACATATTTCAAAACATCTCTAAATACTCTTGTTGGTTCTGTTGATGGTTTATAATGAACCTCTGGATAATCATTTCCGTTGCCAACCTCAAGATAACAATTAGTCAAAGTTCGGTTATTTGCAACTGAGAATGTGTTATAGAGAAATTTATTGGCTGTCTGATCAGAATCATTAGCATCATTGATGATGAATACAAAGACATGCCTGGGTTTGTTTATTCCTGTGGAAATACGGAAATTGGCTGTCTGCTGTCTTGTTGAATTGCCTGTCTCAACCATTTCTCTCATGTAAGTCCACTTTCTGTTGTCAAGATACTTGCTCATGTATAAGGACTTTCCCGTAGAATTAAAAACAATGCGCGGAACAATTAGCTGGAATTTAGTTAGTACCACACGACATTCATCAGTAGCTTGCCAAATCATATTGTCATCACTCTCAAGTGTCAGGTTCAACTCTATTTTTGAGTTAGGCATAAGTTCATCCCAAAAGCTCTTGAAAAAACCGTATCTGTTCAATGCTATCTCTGCATTTACAGAACCATTTGCATCATTCAACAGATTCTTTCTTTTTGTAAATCCAACGTTATAAGCAGCTTGTGCCACTCTGTTTTCAGCACCTCTGCTGGTGTCAAGATAGAAGAACTCATTGGTTCCCTGACTTACAGCATAACCCTGTGAATACTCAAGCAATGACTTAATATTTGTGGCTTGATTAGCGTCTCGGCATTCATAAACATCAAGACCATTCATTTTTACATTAATGGTGTTAATAAGAGCGTGAACTGAATTAACAATACCATTTCGATCTGCAGCAGCAATGTCAGCTCCATCTGCAAGCTTTTTTACAATGAAAATGACATTCAAACGGGCATTATACCAGTCAAATGGTGTAGTCTCTCCACTGTTATCAACAACGAAACGTAACCTGTTTTCCTCTGATGAGCATTATTTGCTACTACAGTATTAAGTGCTGTCTCTAGTTCGAACACCACATCTTCATATCGCTCGATATGTTTTGAGTCACGATAGTTTGACATATATTATTGTGTTAGATAAAAGTTATTTTATTTTACGCGGTCGGCCTCTCTTTCTTTTGATTAAACCACCAGTCTGGCTCACACTCTCAGTTCCACTTTTCTCTTTTTCAAAAGTTCTATGATTTTGTCACCAGCTTTTTTGCCAGCATGTTCACCAATTGTTGTGGGTGCTTTTTTTCCAGCTGTTTTGATCATATCAGTCCACAATACCTTCACCATGTTGTTCATATTTTTTAAACTCAAACCGTTTCATATACTATTAGGTTTTATAATTCTGTCCTCTCAAGAATAACTCAATATACCAATCTATCCCGTTTAAATCGACTGGAGCTCTAGAAGAGTCTGTGACATAAAAGCGTATTGAGCTGATTGTATGTGTTGAGACAGGATTCCATGAAAGAAAACGAGGTTTGTAAGTGAAAGGTAAACTTCTAACGAGATCTGTGACTGGAATAACTGCGATTGTATTTGTGCTATTTCCATCAACAATGCTATCTATCACCATATCACAATTGATATAAATTTCATCTACTCCTCTTGTAATATCAGGTAGATTTGTTCCATATTCTGTGGCTGAAACTAATTTTGAATCGAAACCGATAAGTTTTCTGAAATCAAGATTTCTCAGATCCACACGATAATTTTCATTGAGTTCAATCAAAATGCGATATGTTGACAAAACGAAATACATGTTAATACCATACAGGAATTTTGATTTGTCTGTTTCAGATGGATTCAGTACATGGCTATTTTTCTCATATACTTATGAATGTAACTATTGATATCGTCGTATGAATACATCCCGTCAACGAATGTTATTGTTTCCCAGTTTACACCTTTGTCATAGCTGTATTTCATTTGATTATTTCCAAAAATATCTCTGATATTGTACCAACTGTATGTCATATTGATGACATTCACAGCCATTTCATATTTCAAATCATTCGTTAATTTAAGAGGTGTATTGAATCTTTTTTCAAAATCATGACTCTTACTAACACCAATTTTGTCTCTGTTTTTACTGTTGAATCGTAATGAAATTTCTGTCATATACTTTTACATTAGATATTTCATCATTATTTTATTCAACTCACCAGTTTTCAGGATTCCCAGTCTGTTCAATGTATGGAATATTTTTGTGAATTCATTTTGAACATTTTTGCTGTTGTTGCCGGCTGAAATAGACCACCAAGCAACTGCAGTCTTGAAAGCATGTCACCCAAAAATGCATTCCTTGAACCCATTGCACCTCTTCTCCTTCCTATGCCTGAACCAACAGTTTGTGCACCTTCCTCAACGGCGCCAATTCTTTTTCGGTACTTTTGCATTAGTTTGATCCTTTGAGTCAATTCATATATCTTTTCTTTATTTTTTTCCCTATTTGTTTTGGTTGTTGATAGATGAGCTTTTTGTCTTCCAAGTTGTCTGGTTATTTCACCAATATTTCTGTTATACTTATCGATGTCGATTGTACCATCCATTATCCTGTCTAAAATTGTTGTTGGAGGAGACAATTCATATTCCTGTAATACCTTAACCTCATCAAGTGAGAAACCTTTGTCAAGATTTGACTTATACTTTGGTTCTGTTTCAGTCATCATTTTAGGTTTGTAATCAATTGGTAATGTTGTTTTCACAGGTACCGATTCAGGTAACGTGTTTAATAGCATAAGATCTTCAAAACTGGATGTCAAGGCTTTTTGATTCTTTTTCAACTGTTCAATAACTTCATCCTGTTTTTTGTCAACACTTTCTTTCACACTCTTCTGGACATCAATAGAGGGTTTCAGCAATTCTGATGTTGTATCATATGCATCCTGTTTTCTATTTTCATAAGTCTTGATAACCTCACGAACTTCTCTAGTTTTATTTCCAGCTTCAATTCCACTTTTTAGAAGCCTTTTCATACGTTCTATATCCATATACAATTGTGTTAGACTAATCTAAATTATGATATCATTCAGAATTCAAATAATTCATTCAGACAGTTGTATCCGTATATGCCAAAAGATACATTCAGAATGTTATTGGCTGGTAATTCTGGATCTGGAAAGACAACATTGTTCATGCATCTGATTATGGAACCATTGGTCTATTATGATCAGATACATCTTTATGCAAAAAATTTGGATCAAGACAAGTACAAATATCTTCGGAAAGTATTGGATGAAATAAGCAGTCACATTGGATATCCTGCCTTGGTTTGCAGTCAAGAAGAGATATTGCCAGTTGAACAAATAAAAGACACAGATTTACAGCGATTGGTCGTTTTTGATGATTTCGTGACTGACAAGAAAACAAGATCAGATAATCAGCTATTTCATTGAGGGGAGACACAAGAACTGTTCAGTCATATATCTCACACAATCATTCTATGGCTGTCCAAAATCAATCAGACTCAATTGCAGTCACTTCTGCATTTATGATTTCCCATCCTCAAGAGAAAGGAACTTGATTGCACAAGAACTTGGAATAGACAAGAATAAATACATTGAAGCCACCAAGAAACCTTATTCCTTCTGTTATGTCGACAAGCCAATGAAAACAATCAAGAGGAATTTTTATGGCGCTGTTTAAAAAATTATATAACTGTATAATATGACAATCAACAATTTTCAAAATCCAGAAAAATTCGAGAATCCAGAACAGAAAGAATCAAGAAATTGACTTTGACCAAACCTGACGATTATGTCGAAGAACCATCTGAAATCGCTGAAAAAATCAAAATGGAAGTATACAGGAGGACACAAAAAGTATTGAAAAACAATAAGAGACTACCTGTCATCTATGAAACCATACCACCTGAATTCTTGGAAGATGAAAGCAGTGATGAAGAAGATTAATCTAACAAGATGATATAATGGGAGTTTTCAATTCTCCACAAGATCAAGATAAAACAAAAACTGGAACTGGTGAAAGAGGCCCAGCTGGTCCAATTGGTCCCAAAGGTGAAAAAGGTGATAGAGGTCCAAAAGGTAATACAGGTGCAATTGGTCCACAAGGAGGTACTGGAACTGTTGTTCCCAAAGGTGATGGATTCAAATTAACGCAAGATGGTAATTATGACATTGAAAACAAAAAAATTAGAAATGTAGCAGACCCAACTTCTAACAAAGATGCTGTTAATATGAGATACGTAAACGATGCTGTTTTATCAATTGAAGGAACACGTGTTAATCCATTTAAATTTCTTCTTGAAGATATATCAAAAACAACTATTCTTAGAAATGCGAATAATCTGCAATTGGAAAATTTTAATAAAAGCCCTTACTCAATAAATAAAAAAGCCTTGTCTTTTGTTATTCCTACCGCTGGTCTTACAACTGTTCTTCGTTTTGATTTGTCACAATTGGAAGTTTCAAGATACACTTTTGCTGTTGAGTTTTATACTGATGGTAATCCAAACAATGCAACAGTTGATGATGATGTTTTGTCATCTAATTTAATTGAAAGAAAGGATTCAATAAAAAGAGCATTTCCAAAGACTCATCTTGTCGATGGTTATCTTAAGAGAATATTCTTCCTTGAAAAAACAAGTCAAGGAGCTACATCAATGGAATTATTGTTGATCTCACCATATTTATCAAATAATGCCAAACATCATGTCATAGTTTATGGTGTTTATGGATTTTCTAATATTATTTTATCACATATTCACGACCCAGCTTTTGAAATAGAAGAAGGAAGAATTGTATTTAATAATGAGGTTAAAATGAGTTTTCATAGAATAGTCAATGTTGCACGCCCTATACTTCCGCAAGACTGTGCAACTAAAAAATACGTTGATGATGGTGTAAGAGGTAAAGTGAGTACAACATATCTCAATAATAACTTTGTGAAAAAAGATGGAAGCGTTGCAATGACTGGTGATCTTGACATGAGCAACAATAAAATAACAAATATACCATTCCCTAGCTTATCATCTCCAGTTAGTAGTTATGATGCGGTGAATTTTGGTTTTGTTGTACAAAATATACAAGGTATCAGAGCAAACACATTATTATTGAATGGAACAAATGCAATGACTGGTGATCTAAACATGGGTGACAACAAAATTACAAATGTAGCAGCGCCAACAGCAAACAATGATACAGCCACAAAGGGGTATGTTGATACTGAAATTGCTGGAATTACTGGCGTTGATGTTTCACCATTTCTTAAAAAAGATGGAACTATTGCAATGACTGGAGATTTGGACATGGGTGACAATAAAATAACAAATGTTGAGACTCCAACTTCTGACAAAGATTCTGCCAACAAAAAGTATGTTGATGACCTTGTTCTTTCAGCATCTGGTACTCAACGCAACCCATTCGCTTTTCTGTTAAAAGACAAATCCAAGTCTTCTGCAGTCAGTGGTGTGGAAAACCTTCAAATTGAGAATTTTGACAAATCACCATACCACATAAACAAGTCGTCATTGTCTTTTTTCATTAAACGAAGTGGCAACTTTACATCCACAATTCGTTTTAATGTGACATCTTTAAGAAATGGACAGTATACATTTGTTACTGAGTTTTACTCACCATCAGACCCACGCCAAGCTACAATTGGGCTTGATCTTCGCACATTGAACATACGTGACGCTGGACAGCCATTTCAAAAACCTTTTCTCAAAACCCCGCATGTTGATGGTTATATGAAGAAGCTTTTCCAAATCGAAAAAACTGGTGGTGGTCAATCGTCAATTGAGGTTATACTTTTTAGCACAGCTCCTGCACCCAATACCAAAACACATATCATCGTTTATGGGGCCTATGGCTATCATACCAATTTGTCTTACTTTGTCCATGACCTAGCTTATGAAATTGAAAACGGTCATGTTGCGTTTGGTAGTAATGTTGACATGAAATTAAACAAAATCCTCAACCTGCAGGATGACCCCTCAAACCCACAAGACGCTGTAAACAAAAGTTATGTGGACCAGAGGTTGCAAACCAAACTCGATGCGATTGCACAACAAAATCTAAATATGAACAACAATGCCATTACTGATCTTGCTCCACCCGTAAATTTAGATGATGCGGTTACAAAAAGATATACTGACGAGTATTTTCTAAGACGAGACGGTTCGACTGCAATGTATGGCGATTTGTCAATGAGTGGAAATAAAGTGACGAATTTAGCGGATGTGGTGAATGAAACTGATGCAGTGAACTTCAGAGTTTTAAATCGAGCTTCACAAACCATCAGAGCAAACACTTTATTATTGAATGGAACAAACGCGATGACGGCGGATATGAAACTTGGAGGGCATAAAATCATTAACTTAAAAGAAGGAACAAATAAAACCGATGCCGTAAATTTAGATCAATTAGAAAAAAGTCATATTTCATCTGCTTCTCATCCAAAGAATGCTTTCAAATATTTGATGAATGACATTGATGAAGTTAGTACTGAATATGGCTTGACAGTTAATGGATATGTCAATTTACCTCGTTCACCACATTTGATTTCAAAAAAGGTCATTGATGTAGACTTGAATAAAGAAGCTAATCATATTTACAGAGCTAGAATTGGTTTTAATATGTACACAATAAAAGATGGAAAATACACTTTCATTCTTGAATGGCTATTTCCTGATTATGAAGGAATGAATTTCAGTAGTGTAACATTCAGTGCAACTGGTGGAATTACAATTCATAAAACTGTAGGGAGAAAATTTGATAACAGAAATGAAGATCATTCGAGATATTTATTATGGATTGAAAAACCTTCAGTAAGTTCACCACCTGAATATTTATATTGTACAATACATATTAATGCTAACCCAACTTATCCAAATAAGTACAAAGTTCATTGTGTTGCATATGGTATTGATTTTGAAGCTGTAGACGTTCCATCAAGTGTTTACGACTTCACAGAAGCTTATAAAATCGTGAATGAAAAAATACAATTACAAACTGATTTAGATTTGAATGGACATGCTTTGATTAATAATTCATCAAACTTATTTGACGGTCAAAATGGTTAATTGACAATGCTAAATAATATTAATATGAACAGCTTTCTTATAAGTGAGGCTAAACTTGGTGGTGATTTAAATCTGAATGGCTATAGAATTCATAATAATAGTTTGAATCTATTTCGTTCAAGCGTTACAGGTGTAATCATGGAAACGGCTTTCGATTTGGGTGGATTTGCTCTTTACAGGCCGAAATTAGGAGGTGATCTAAATTTGAATGGGAATGGAATAATCGGTCAAATACAATATTTAAATTGCTCTGTTAAAGCCAAAGAAGGACATAATAAGAATGTTTTAAAGCCTGTATTGATAAATGGCTCTGATTTTTTAGTCATTCATAACAATAACTTTCATATTAAGAATATGTATGTAATACAAGGAACAAAACCCGGAATATTCTATTTCAAGACAAAAGCTGAAGGTGGTGGGCATTTGCCATTACCAGCAACTATTTATGAACACAGACAATCTTCTTCAAGTAGAAACATCACAACGGTCAATATCAACAAATCATTATCGAGAGGCTATTTTATAATTGACTATTCACATCCCAATAGTGGAGCAATTGATACAGCATTCACACTTGAAGTAGTCATGAATTAATCTAAAATAATAATATATGGGAGTTTTTAATTCTCCACAAAATCAAGATAATACAAGAACTGGTAAAAGAGGCCCAAAAGGTGATAGAGGTGATGCTGGTGCAATTGGTCCTAAAGGAATTGGTTTTACATTAACACAAGATGGTCACTATGATCTTGGAAACAAACATTTGACTAATGTAAAAGCAGGCAATGATTCTGATCATGTTGTTATCAAATCACAAGTTTCAGATATTGTCAGAGATAGTTTTTTGGATTTGTGGGTTTCTGAATTCATTAGATTGTATTCGAAATGCGTTTATCAAATCGACAGAGCAAATAATAATTTTCTAGATATGAATGCAGACAGAAAAGTTGAAACATTGTACGATCTCTCGAATGAAGAAAATAATGCAACTCAATCAACTTTAAACATAAGACCCACTGTTTGTACCAAGGCTGAGAAACATAATGGACGTTATTTTTTGAAGTTTGATGGATCACAGAGAATGATAAGTCAAATCAATTTGAATAATGATGTTGTTAATATCTTCATTGTTTATAAATTAAATTCAAATACAGGTGGAAGTCCATGGAAAAATGGTCTTTTTGGTCATGATAATAGAGGTTATGATAAGTTTGTCAGCTATTACAATGGTTCAAATTTAGTTATAAGTGGTGTTGATGAAAAGAATTGTGTGTATTTCGGTCCTGATGCTTCCATACAGAACTTCAGAAAGATATCAGATTATTCCTCAAATGACTTGGGGCAGATTAATGTTTGGCACTGCTTGTCCGTTCATTGGGATAATTTATCTTCTCCAAATACCAATACCAGCAAGATCTATTGGAATGGAAAACATATGGCCGATTTTACAGCGGCTAACAGAACTGGTAGCACACAAATGACTTTCGGTGATTTGAATCCAAGCTCCATAGCACCATTGGATGGTTGTATTATTTTTTTCTGTGTTTACTTGGATTCTATATTAGACGAAAAAACAATTTCAGATCATCACCACGTTTTAATGCAACGATATAATATATGATAGAAGAAGCAATCAAATATGTTGAATTCTTTTTTGATGAAACAAAACAACAATTTATTCAAGTCGATGATGCAATTTTAAAATCAGCTTTGGTATACCAATATCTGTATCACAAGCATTTTAATGTAAAAATTTCGATAAGCAATATTTTACACACTCACAGGGATATTGGACTTATTGGCCCAGGTAGTGGGTGCTTGACACATTTCTTGGAACATACACTTGAATGGATTGATGCATTACAAACACATGGTATACTTCATGATGCGTATGGAAGATTTTATAACAGTTATTCCTTAGACCGTGGATATAGTTATGCTATACCTAAGTACCTTACACCAAAGCGAAGAAAAAGATCTCCATTATGCGGCCAGATATCTGGAATACTTTATTGCATATTCAATAGAATTATTATATAAAAGATATATATGAAAGAGCGAAAAAGCATATTCAGCTGGAACCATATTTCAGGTGAATTAACAGAAGATCAGGTAAATGAATTAAAATCCTATTACCGAACATATCACAGAAAGTGTTGGGCTCATAAACAGGCGGTTAAACGGTTCAAAAAATGGAAATTACTGGGGAATTCCTTGTCCATCATCTTTGCAACTGGGGGTCTCGCCACAAGTGTGGCAACAGGTGGTGTTAGTTTGGTAGCCATCAGTACAGCAGCACTTTTGATACAAGGGTGGATGAAGCATAAAAACCTAGATTTGAAAATCCAGAATTGCACATATGCTTATCAAAGCTATCAACATCTACTCAATTCAATAAAAGACAAGTTGAGAAGTGGTGATTTTGATGCTTCAAGTATACAAATCTCAATGAAGAATATCGATGATTATGTGACTGATAATAGTCCAATTATTGATAAGTACCTACTGAAATATGATGAAAAATTCACTGCTTGATAATACGAATAATCTTATCAAATCTCAACAATAGAATCTCAACCCAATATTGATCATAAAATCCAAGCGTCTTTTTTGATCTAGTAACTATTATTTTATCAAATGGAAGATCAAGCATTAAAAATATTTGCTTAAGCATAAATTTCGTACTTATCATCCTTTTACGATTCTTATTCACCAAAGGAAGGACAGTGTCTATCTCTTGGAATATTTTCAATATTTTGCCTTTATCTTTTGCAGAAATTTGAAGTCCATTCTTACGACATATACCATTTATCACATTTTCAATATGGTACTTCCGATGATATACAGATTTTCGCTTTATTTTATACATATTATTATGAAAGTCAACGTACTCTTTACAATAATCATAACCATGAACTGAACCACAATTTAGACAAACATTTTCACCATCATCGTTAAACATTTTCTGATTATCACAGCAAGGTGCTTTCACACTTTTAACAACTTTGACCAATAGCTGATCACAAAAATAACATGACAATTCTCCCATATTCTTTAATTCATTGTGGATTACTGAATTACAACTCATTCTATAATATTATGATATTTTATTTTTAAACCATGAGACGAAACCAGTGAGAAATAATAGCTATAGGCGATGACTCATTCCCTGTTTTCCGAGAATGTCACGCTTGGTGATTTTTCCGAGAATGTCACGCATTTTAATACGAGATCAAAAATGTGCTGACCTTGGTTCCATCAGATTGAACAACTATAGTTTTTCCAAAATACGAGATCATTTTGCTAAAACACCCCCCTAAATTAATTTTTGATCTGGTACCCCCAAACACTATACTACTAAAACCCCTGGTCAAGATAACCCTTGGATGTTGGTAGTAGTCTACACCACCCCCTACATGTTTTCAAGCCACAGGAAAGAATAAGGGATTTTCAGAAAGGACTTGTTATCATCTGCAAAAAAAATATTTTACAAGAACTGTACTTTTGAAAATAGGTGTTATTTAACAACAAAATGAATAGCTTGTGTGCTCGATCAAATATTAATTTTGATTCATAAATTTCTTTTTCGTTACAGTGGCTGCTGATGGTACTCCAGTGACATCTTCTTATAACCCTGCTGTTCCTCCAGATGTCATTGTTCAGCTACACAACTTACGCTACACAGATGGGATGACACTGGAGGATGCTGTCACCTTCATTCGCAAAAGCCTTGTGCCAGATGGCTATGAGCCTTACCCTTTCAAGAGGGATACTCCTGAGACCATGCTGGACAAATTGAGATCGATCATGGCAACATTTGTTTATCGACATTCCATTCAGGAGCTGCTACAACAGGGAGTTGACTTCACTCAGCATCTGTATGTACCAGAAATAGATCCCCATACCGGGGAAGAGCGGCATGATCGGGGTGATCACAACCACATCTTCAAAAGAATTGCTCAACATATGCGCAATGGAGGTTATGTGAATCTCAATTATGAAGCTTTTGATGACGTGTTAAAAGATCCAAATAGTGGTCTTACACATGCAGCACTGATTGGCAAGCGTAAGCAGAGTGTAAAGGATGCTGAACGACTGCTTTCTTACCATGTTGTTGCCTCACTGCAAAGGCAAGGGTACCCAAGAGAAGCTGCCTTTGTCCAAGTTCTTGCCAACTGGCATGAAGCTTCTGATGGTCGTGGTTTGTCACAGCTCACCAGGTCCAGATACAACTACAAGATGCTTAACCTCATCTTGGATGAGTGGATGCCCTGGCATGGCTCCAATTATGATTTCTCAACAATTGACATTAACAGGTAACTGAAAATACATGTGACATAAGACTATGGGAGATCATTGTTTCTTAACCAAATATAAAATTTTATAATATATATGGGTTATTGGCCAAGCATGAGGTCAAGATGGTGGGATATTGGCCAAGTTCTTTATTGCGTGTTTATGCAACGAGACAAAGTCGAGGTCCATAAACACGCAAAAAAGAACGAGGCCAATGTTATCCCGCCATCTTGACCAAACAAGCTTGGTCCATAATGGGTTTATTGTATGACTCAAAAGATGCTATTAAAAGACAGTAAAACGCGGGATGAACAGGCTATCCTGAGCGCTCAAGATGGCTCCATCTTGACCTCGTGGGTAGCCAATCACAGCAGGAGATTTGATTCATCCTGACCGATGAAAAAGCCAGTCATACAATAAGATGGCATTATTATAATATGACAAGAATAGTTATGTACAAGAAAAGTATCAGGAAACGTTTATCTAAATATGGACAAAAAGCTATGTCTGATGAAGCAGTTTATTCAAGAGAAATATTTGTAAGTAAGAATTTGGATTATAAATGTCTGAAATATATGTGGAAATTGGCTTTTGAGAGAAGAGACATTTTAGCTGTAGGAGTTGGGGGGGGGGCTTACTATCATGGTCTGTATGTAACTTAAATGCAAATGTATTTATTATGATTATGATGACAATGATAATGATTTGTTGTGCTAATGATGATGATTATCATTATTTGCAGACCTGTTGAAAATATTCTTGGTTTTTCCCGTGAGACGGTAATTGAGGTGACCACCAACATTGAAAGTCAGGAGCAGAGAAGATTGAAAAATGATGTTATTGGCTACCCAGAGCATCCTCGAGCAGCTGTCACAGATGACCTTGAGGCCTTCTATGCCATAACACACAGGGACCTGGGAAATGTTTTCGTTTTGAAGCAATTTAAAGAATACTAGCCAAAGGGAGTGCGGTGAGTCAAACTGACACTATATATTTACATGCATATTCAGGGTCGTATGGGTCCTGGAAAATCATGAAATTTTATAATTTCATTTTCCAGGCCTGGAAAGTCCTGGAATTTAGGTTTGGGTCCTGGAAATTCATGGAAAGTCATGTAAAATGAGCAGGCTTTCTATACATGTAAGTGGAAAGCAATGTAGATCCAAAGTTACAAAAAGTAACCGACAAGTCCAAATATGATTTATTTCAGTAGTTAAGTAAACATAACGCATGTTGCAAGATTACGCTTGCGAGCATTTTTTTATTTTTTGTTGTCCTTTTGACATTACTGTCTCTGAACGGTTGCTTAACTTAGGTCATGGAATTTTTCAAAAAGTCATGGAATTTTCACCCATTTGGGTACTTAAAATGTCTTGTTAACAGTCAGAAACAATAGCTCTTTTTTCACTGTATGCCAGTGCTCTTCATCTTCGGCATAAATGGTTCAATATTAGAGATCATGGAATATTGAAATTAAAAGATAATCTTGATCAATATTTGAAAGGCAGGTCAATGTTTCATTCTTGATGAGAATTATTCATTTATTGCTTTCACTTCATTTCACACAGGGAATTCACCAAGAGAATTGACAATGAACTTCCATTTTATTACTGGACTCTAAATGAAAGATATACAGAAGAAGAGCTTCCATCATTCGATGAATGTCCAGTAACTGATGATGAGCAAGAGTTAAGAAACCACCCTCTCCGACTCCACAGGCTGAGAATAAATCAAAGGGAGGACAGTTCCATCTTTGTGGCAGGGCGTGCGCACCTACCAGCCCGCCACAAAAAAACCATCCGCCAGTCTTTTCACAAACCAGAAGACATCCTTCCTGATCCACTTTAGTTAGCACAGTCTCTTTGCTAACCTGGCCCTGTTGCCCCCTCCCCCCTCCCCCCACCCCCACTCACCACCACCAACAACAACAAACCACAAGTAAAACCAAAACCACAGTGAATATTTCTGTATGTTTTTTTTAGGAATGTTTGATGATTATTCAAGCAACATCAATGTAATTAACAGATATAAATGTATTTATAGGTTC
Source organism: Pachyseris speciosa (assembly GCA_016490735.1). Lineage (NCBI taxonomy): Eukaryota > Metazoa > Cnidaria > Anthozoa > Scleractinia > Pachyseridae > Pachyseris > Pachyseris speciosa. The sequence continues at coordinate 1,598,092 of JAEMWC010000025.1, forward strand.
TGCAAATAGGAAACTTACTTTTTTTATTGACATCCCAGCAACAGGTTCTTGAAAACTGGAAAATGTTAACAGCAAACTGAGTTTACATACACTATGAAAGTTCAATTACAAATTATTTGTCGGTGCAGATGCACCATTCCATACTCTGTGGAAAACTTGGCGTTTTTGGAATTATAAAACAACTTTTTTAGCAGAAATTGAAATATAAATCACACTAATAATTCAGCTTTGGTGAGGTGTCTTCCCAGAAAAATACTAAGTGTCTGGTATTCATTTGGACACTTAAAGTATCTGGCCATCTCCACTTTAACACTTTTCCTGCAGTTAAGGTCAAAAAACTTTGTACCAAAGGAAGGCTTTTATAATTATGATTCCATTTCCCCTACACCATACAATGATTTACTTTTCGGTCATCAGTGGAAATCAAACATAGTGTTTGTTGATAAGCTAGATTTTATCATTGTATCTATAGTTTTTATTGTTGGGTGGCCACCTCCCTGACTTTGTGACAGAAATTGTAGGAAAATATCTGAAATCAAGGATAGGCGGAATGTACTGATAAAAAAGGTTTTTTAAAATGACAAGTTTGACTTCATTATTGTTCAATGCTACGGTCACCTTCGGTACTTTTGGTGCTGGGACATATCCAATTGGCTGCCAGCCTTCTTCCCTTCCAGTCAACTTGACTTGAACTACAATAGCGTTCTCGTCCCGAACATTTGTTGGTTCGAAGTGTAAACGGACAGCAAGACTTTCCTTGTTTATCATTCGTTGTTTACACTGCTTCAAGTTTACTTGAAATGATTGATGATAGCTGCTTCCCTTCAACTGTATCAGTTCCGTAAACAATTCTTCATCAGAAGTTGCCTTCTCAACATCGCATACTGTTTCATACCACTCTCCATCTTCTTCTTCGTCGGAATCGTTGTCTAAGTCCAAATTTTCTAGTTGTTGAGCGATTGCCCCGGTGTCCACCACCTTTGCAACAATGATAACATCTCCTACAGTGGGAAAATTTGTGCAGTTGCATGAGACTTCATCAAAGGCAAGTCGTGGAAGTGCTGCGAGATTGTCTGCAGGTTTTTCCACAGGCTGAACTGCACACACAACTGTAGTCCCTTGTATCAGCTCGAAATCCCATATAACAGCAATTCTAGCGTCCTTTCCATCCTCCGTTTCCTCTGGGACAACCTTGATGCGTAGAGATGTAAAAATTATGACAGAAAGGTGAGAATCGAGCAGGCTTTCTTACGGCTGAGCGCCATGCAACGTTCCTAGAAATAAGTCAAGAAACAGCGCCTGAAAACGTTCGCCAAAAAAGATGCAAACAAAAACATGCAGATACTCACATCAAATACAGCACTTGATTTGACTTCCATAAAACAAGGTGATTTGACTCCCACAAACTTTGCACGTTGCGAATCGGAGTCAGGAAGGATGACCATCAAGTCTGATGGAAAGGAAACGTGTCCATACACACATTTTAGGTTCAGAATAGGAAAACTCTTCACAGTTAGTTGAAATCCGCCGTCTGAATCAAGGCAATGAATCCACAGAAAACGATTTCGCTTGAAAATGTCCACATCGCTCGAACCTTTCACAACCGCGTCCATCTTGAACTGATAGAATCACGTGACCTCACAATTTTGATAATATACTTGAAAAACGATGCATGCTGGGATATATGCAAATCCCCCCTTGTATCGATCAACAACACCAATCGACTGGTTTAGCATGAGCTTTCTCCGGCGGGAATCACCATCAGAAGCATGACCAATGCCTGGTCCAAGCACAGGATCTAAAATGCTCTCACAAAGTGCGTCAAGTACAAGCCACTGGTGGAGAACTTCACTGTGTGTAAACCGGTTGCAGTTTGCTTGAAGCAGGAGGACGACTCTGGGCAGCTTTC
>JAEMWC010000025.1:1605000-1612500 GCA_016490735.1 Pachyseris speciosa
TGAGCCCTCAGAAGACGACTACGGGCTTTTTGTAGCAAAACTCGACGACATGTGTTTTTGTTAGCTTCCGGCCGCCATATTTGTGCCCCTCAGAGGGACACAAAGATGGCGTCTCCATACAAAGCCTTATAAATTTGAGTGAAACATTTATTCAAATATCTCCCACACGAAACATCGCACAGACCTGAATCTTTGGGTGTCTGTTTGAATATTCATCTTCTGTTATCTCTTTGATTCTTGACTTTATTTGTTGAATAGTTTGGATGACGGTGTGACAGTGAAAACCTCCAATTAGGGGGCGGCAGACGAATAGTTAATTAATTGTGTGAGGCGTTCCTTCCCGCGGCGAAAGAACAAAGGCCGCCTGATCGCATGTTACGTCATAAATTGTCACACAAGTTTGTCAGGGCATTTTATCTCCAGACGGTTTCTGGGGTTGCACATTTGCGACAAAAAGATATAGGATACCATTCTATTTACAAATCGGCCCAAGGCTAAAAAGCACTTTCCCACTTTTTCTTTTTAGACGTTTTCTTACCTGAGGATTTCTCTTTTACGCTAGACTCAGAGATGTAAACGACTGGCTGTGCGTGTTGCTGCTCAAACCAAATCGGCTGCTAGTCATTTCCAATGTACCATTACTGTGAAAACTGAAATTGTTGAAAATGGATCCCCGGGTATGGAATGGTTGGCCGTACTGTAGAATTACAACTGTAATGTTTTGTGACAATTGGAAAAATGTTGAAGCAAGAGCTCTGTACATGAGGCGTGTTTGTGTTACTAATGATCGATTGATAAGACCTGCTTCAGGGCAGGACATCGGTCTCTTTGATCTAAAGGTGTCGCACAGTTGCGGACATGTCTAATCGCGACAAAAAGGGTCACACATGTCGCCAGCATGCGCCAATGTAAACATCGATCCTGCTTGGGACCTAGCAGGATCAACCTCATATTTAACTATAACGCAGGACTTTTTCGAAAGTCTAAGATATGCTTCGATTGTTTTCCTAAGATAGTTATGCAGTTTGGAATATCCCGTGAGCTGAAGAGCATCTTTTCTCACTTTCTTAATCGTTCCCGAATGGGTCGATCCTAAATAGCTACTCTGATTGGTCTTAGCTCAGCGAGCCTGTTTTTTGGGGTTGCCCTTTTTAAAACTAGTTCGTCCCGCACCATGCCGAGCAGACACCATTAATCAAAACGCCGGGATCAACTGTTTTGTTTCCTTGCGGATAAGCATATAAAAACAGTTGGAGATCACGACGTGAAAACAGAGATCGACGGATTTTATCATGTATACTTTGAAAACTCGATCGCCTCACGGTCAAAATTGGGCTCCTCTTGTTGTTTATTACGATATGCAGAGTCAAGTACTTGATGGAACTTGCCTGAACGCTATTTTGAGGACTTTTAGTTTCTGTGTTATACCTGCAACTTATGGTCGGTTGGTCGGTTATAGTATATTATATACTTATATACTATATTATTAGACCATCATACCCCTCTAAGAAAAGAGCACTTTCCCCCATACCCCTCTAAGAAAAGAGCGCTGTTGGTTAACCCCCCTCCCCCCAGAAAAAGCACCCCTTCAATAGGGGGGTGCGGATGAAAAATGGAATGGCCCATTTTATCGCACGTGGCGGAAAGATATGCGTGGAAGTAACTGGCGGTAGACGTCACTGCAAACAGCTGTGTGGAGGAATGGAGATTCCTTGTAGGTTGGTGTTTAGTTGTTCGAGTAAAGTGAAAATTAATTGCTTGAAAGAACTGGAGAGCAAGATTCGCCGATAAACACGCGAAGACACAAACGGCTCCTTTAGGAGCTACCACTCACGAAAAAGTCAATGAACAACAGCAACACACTCTCAGTTTCTTTTATGTTTATTTCTTGACAACTTAAGAAGTTTATGAATATTAATTAGGATGTTTGAGAACTCCAAACACAGATGTATCTGTGGATAAGCTGCACCCTTGATTTTGGGCTTCAATTTTGTGAAAAAAAGTGTGGCTTATACATGGACGTTTACGGTAATTGTTATGTGCACACGGACGTAAACTTGAACTGGCTTTACGTGCGAAAATAAGATGGACATGATGTGTGAAAGCTCGCGTAAAACGTAAAAGTTGAACCTCGCTCAACTTTTACGTCTACTTGCGATAGTGGAAATCCACCTTTCTTGCCGGAATATTCTCACCTCGAGCTCTTCTTAAAAAGCCACCGCCACGCAGTTCTTCTTGTCGAAATATTTGCACCTCTTCCAAGATTATTGCATACTTTTAGTTAATAGTACGGTGCAAGTTTTGAAATATTACCTTATTCAAGTTATTAAAAATCGCGTAGAATCATTTAGAAAATATGCTGGAGCAAAGCTCTTCAAATTAGAGAGAGAGCATAGTTATGTGACTTGATCAAATATGTTGAATCACATGAATGTCATACATATCCTATATTAATTTATTTTCTCCAATTCTGGTGTCTCTTCACTTGTATTAATATTTAATTTTAATCAGGAAATCAGACTGGGTTGAGACCCTTGAATCTTACCCTTCATAAACAACAGCAGAGATGCTAGAAAAAGGCAGTTTAATGAAATACAAATGATGACAGAGGTTGATTAATCAAAATTCGTTTAATTTTGGGGATGCAATTTGAGTCTACAGTGGAACAAAGTCTAAAAGGTTTCAAGTCGTTTTTATCCCGGAGATTTGATTATCCGTATGGGAGAATAGGAGATTCATTCTGTATCCGGGAGAGTTGACATAAGTGTAACAGTATGCTATACACTGTCTTTGCAGGTTATAATAATACCTTTGGGTAACACTAGTGTTGGAGGTCAGAAGCAGGTTGCCCCCAGGTGTTGACGTGCCAGCATTCCTGGACCCCATGGTCAGGCCACTCTGTACCTGGAGTAGTAATTCTGCCAGGTTGGTGGAAATGATAGGGTCATCTATCATCACCATAAGATTCGTTTTTGATAATGTATCCCTGATGACCGGACTGTAGGAAAAAGAAATAAAATAAGTTCATTGTTAATCCCGTAGCAATAACTATTAGGTATAGATTCTTAGTGGGCAGCACTGTTTTATTAATTTAAATAACATATGATTATCTTTCATTTATTAATACATGATCATATAATGCATTATTCCTCCAGAAAATATCTGAATACCAAAATTAAGACATTATGTAATTAATAATTGATCATGTATTATTTAACTTACACTGATGCTCCACACTGATTTTGATCGCCACCCGCTAACATGGTGGGATGCTTACGGGTGGCAACACCTTGACCCTTGGCCGACAAGTCTAGAGTCAACGACTTCCTGTGAAGGAGACCAATGGAATTTTCATCTAAAGCAATTGACAAAATTAATAATAAAATGACTTCCTTCCTGAGGTTGTTGCATCGTTGAACTGACAAGAATATCAAAATAAATACAAGTACATGTATAATTTTACCCTTTACCATCAAAAAGTGCCATATTAACCATCTTAAGTCACTTTAATTAGTTAATGTTTAATCAAATTTTCTGAAATTTTCAAATTGAAGGCATAAAATCAATCAAAGACTTGTTTTAACGCCCTGCAACTTTTTATCTTTGTCCAGTTTTGGTCAAGGTGATATCTGACAACAATCAATGCTATTAGAGCTGCAATTTAAGATTAAGTTAAGGGGTATACCCTATATGTACAAGGCAAAGGAAAAGTTAGACGTTTTTATTTTAATTTCTTTTTGAACTGTTTAAGACACATTGCATTAATTGGTTTATACTTACTCCAAGACTCTTCATTGTTTATCCTTAGTAACCTGAGGAGCAGGAAAGCTGTGGCCAGTTTTAATGAGATTTGATTTACACCAAAAACAGAAGAGGCCTCAATAAACCTGCCAAGAGGATAAAATAAAAAAACATAATAATCACTTGACAGGACTTTTCGTTGATAAATACAAATTTATCAGGAAATAAAATAGTAACATGAATTTCATTATATACTTTTAAGATGCCATTGTACAATAACATGTCACGTTACCAATCAGCTGGAACCGGAATGTTCGAAACTCAAGAGATAATTATTTTGCAATTACAGTTTAAAAATTTTGTAGTTATTGTTATAATATTCTGCTGAAAACCTAGTCTTTAACCATTGCTCTTCCTCTTTGGGAAAGAAACTACATCTACTTACTATTTAAAACACAAGCAGGAGTGTTGCGCCTGTTTTAAATGGCTTAAAATAGTCATCCATATTCAATGGCGTTTGGACCAATTGTGACGGAAAAAGACTATTCCTTCGTGAAAGACAGTTTAGCTCAGTTCACCTGGGAATCAAAAAACAACCTGAACAAAGAAGGAAAACTAATTACCTAGTGTTACATAAAAAGACACACCTGTCCAGTTCACCTGGGAATTGAAGAAATGTAATTCAGCGATGTATAGAAATTTTATTCATGTTGGCCGGTAAACATAAAAAAGCTCCGGTTTAGTGTTTTGAGGGCTCTTGAACGAAGGATAACATGCCTCCAAAATGAAAGTTTAGGCTGCCAAAGATGGAAGGGCAAGAGAAAATAGACTTGGAAGACTGCATTCCAAAGGCTACCAGGAATGCAACAAAGTGGGCATTAAAGGTTTTCTCCAAGTGGCAAATATCAAGGAACAACAAAGACCCTTCATAAGAGCAACGTTCCTTCAAGGTCGACTTAGCTAAAATCCAGTCATTGGATTTAAATATTGCGAACATGAATGCTGTGAGTTAGTGGCATTAAATAATGTTTCATGTTCATTTGCATTCCATTTTTCATCTATTTACCCTGCTAGTTCCCTGGGGCCACATTCAAATCCCTCCCCAGGTTTTTAGGTTTGTTGGGTGAATTAGTAGGTAAAACATCTTACTCATGTGTCTAGAGAAATTCATCTGATTGCAAAAAACGGCTTTTTAATATGGATGAGTATTTTAAATGATTGCATTATAAGTTATTACATCAGAATCAAAATACCCTAAGCCAAAGGTTCCATTACAGTCTGTTTATAATTTATATCATCTACCAGTAATTACCGTTTACAAACATAACAGCAATGTCTGTTGTCCTCAAGCAGGGAACGGTCAGTGCTGACTTCACATGGTTCCAGTACATCATTTGGAAAGAGAAAATGCTGATTCTCTTTAGGCAATATCATGCCATTGCGTACATGAATCTAACACAAACAAAAATGAAATTGACAGGTAAAGATTATTTTTCTTACATTAGTTGCAGTAAGTAACAATTAATTCAGTTCTATTATTTATTGTGTGCTACATATGCATTACTGAACAGGCTTGTTCTGTCATTAGAGGGAGTTAGTTTGGAACAGGGTGTCATTTATGGGAAAGTAACCATGTAAGCCCATCCCCAGTGGTATGAAGATTTCAGTCTCTGGCTCATAGTCATAGGATAGTTGGATAAGATAGGATTGGGTCAGGAGAAATGAAGATCAACATGGTCTATTAATGGCCTAGGGCACACTCGCACCGAATACATAAAGTACTTCCCCCTGGAATAATAATATAAGTTAACTAAACATAAGCTCCTTTTAGGGTTATTTCAGAAAAGATCCAAACTTCTTTGACAGTGGATTTATTGGCTAAAACCACACCTCCAATCTGGAAATTCCACTTAAATGTCATACTTCACTTAAACAAATTCTTGACTTCAATGCATCTAGTGTGAATTTTAGCTGTCCCCTCCTCCTAACCAATAGGGAGTGAAGGAGAGTTTCAATCTCCTGCATCCCTCATTGGTTAGGGGAGGAGATGGCTGAAATTCAGACAACAAGACACCCATCCCTTGGAAATCAGCCTATGGGGATTGGAGAGTATGGATATTTTCTGGAACCACACATCACAAACTGATTATTGATTACACATACCTCATTAGAAAGACACCAGTAATCAAGTTTGGACTGCTGCAGCCCGACACACTCGGCAGCAAAGTATTGCCTTGGGACACCCTCATTATACTCTTTTTTTAAAAATACATAATAGCTTTCGAGTAAGGGACTCATTAATATTGAAGGTGCCTCCCCCAAAACTCTTCCAGGTCTTCTCCAAGAATTTCACCCTGGAGTCAAAGGCACTGGCTGGAATAACAATCCTCCTATTAAGTATTCCCAAAAACAACAAAGGGCATTAGAAGGGAATTTAACCAAAAATTATATTCAGTTCAGTATGGAGAGTATGGTATGGTAATACCCCCATATATATGGAACCTCAATAGCCATTTCATTGTTAACCTTGGTTACTAAGAAATTGTAAGGCCTGTTGATGTTTCTCTAAATTAATTATATTAAAATCAAATGTAAGAGCTTGGTGACACAAAACCTACATGGGCAGATAAACATTTTTATTTAATATTTATTTAGCCTACAAACAGTTAACTTAAATATGTATGTTGTAGGTCAAAATGAAATTCAGGTCAAAATGAATTTAACCAAGGTCAAAATCAAATTCCTTTGTCTTTTAACCCTAATTATTAATGATTCATAAATAATTAGGGTTGGAAGACAAAGGAATTTCATTTTGACCTAGGTTAAAATCATTTTAACCTGAATTGTATTTTGACCTACAACATGGTACATGGTACCTTAATGCATGGTTCAATTCAGCATGTTACTGACGGGTACACAGGGACATTTGGATGCCTATTCCCCACTCCCGGGTACATAGAACAAGACAATTCCCCACCACGAGACTCCTCATGGACCACAGCAAATAAAAATACACCATTTTGAGTAATTATAGGCCTAACAAAATTGATTGCTGTATAATAGCAAATCCAGATGTGTTGTCGAAACCATAAACGCTCTTCTAGAGGCTATGAACAAAGGAATATACTACACATATAATTTTATAGTATACTAGTTGGAAAGGAAAACTGACGATATAAACGTTGTGTAATGCACCATTGGACAGAAAATTGAGCTTAATACCAAAACAACCGAGTTAACTTATCGATCATATTTAAATTCAATTTTAAAGTGCTTCTGAATCAAATGAATGCTTTTAATAGAGCATTAAAGTTTCTGGCTACTACCACAAAAGGTGCCGGCATGGCTGCCACCGGGAGTTTTAGCTCTCTACTTTTTACTATCGGTCGCTTTGCCTTACATGATGTTGACAGATATTCTCCTAATGATGGTCTAAATCGTTTGGCGGTTTTTACAAGCTCTCAAGAATTTTTTGAGGCAGCTATTGCTCTCAAAATATTTTCCAACAACTACAACAATGGCGGAAAGTTTAAAATTAATTTGGCGAAAAGCGGATTCAAGAAGACGTCTTACAGTGTCTCAAAATGGAGCAAGCACGGACAGACGTCTCTCGTTGTTGCTGGGCACGATCCTCCTGTGGATATTACTATTTTTTGTGGACGTGTCTCGAAACCCCAGACCTGTTTTTTCGGTTTCGAACTTATTGCTTCAAGACGCTGCTTCGGCGAGTAATTTGCATGTTCATTCAACCATCACTAT
>JAEMWC010000025.1:1617500-1637500 GCA_016490735.1 Pachyseris speciosa
CCGGTCACCTACTGTGGAGCTTTTCAATGTCAGTTTATCTCCACGTAAACACTAGTGCTCCTCACAGTTCTCTATTTAGTCACTTTGTCGCATATTCTCCGCCTTCTTAAGGTTACTCGAGCCATCGTCATACCAGTCAAAGTAAATGTGCACAAACTTCATAAAGTAAGGCAACTTTTTCGCAACCAATAGTTCCAGAACATTTACATCTGGTGCAAATTGAAATATGTTATATCCCAACATCTCGACTATCCACTCATTTTGAATTAATAGTATTTTTCTTGAAAGGTCGTAGTAAAAAGTTCATTTTTGTGGAACATGGGATAGTATTTCAATAAATTAATGCAGGCATGACCAGGAAACCTGCATTGATTGCTGTTATTAGGTATCAAGTTGCCTGTCACATGCTTGTGTGACTTGCTACAGTAATTTTTACCTTGATTTACATAACTCAATAAAAAGACCTATGAAAAATAAAGGTTTTCTAAAACAAAATGAGTGTGCTCCCATCCTCAGCTCGCTGCCCCATCCGTCAAATTAAAAACTCACTGAGTTATCGTGGTGAACCATTAGTGCCACCCGCGCTCTCTTCATGATAGCTTTAACTTGCCCAAGAAATTCCGGGCTAACACATTCGTTATATATGAGGTGAGGCATCTGGCTTGTTCTTTCTCTTCTAAAAGCCAACAAGCTGTAATTCACCATTTTTACAAATGTAGCCACATTTTACTCGCCACGCCCCCTTTCTTGCATGGACTTCAGTTCGAAAGAAATCTCGAAGAGAGAGTTATTTTAACAAGTCAGAATAAAAAAATTCAAGACTATCTTTTCAGTTGCGAGAGGTGAGATATGGGCGAATGTGTTGTGTTTTCATAAAATATATAAAAGCATACGCCCGCCCAAAAAATTAGTTTTCCTCCATAATCAAAACCGCTGTACAAATGGAAAAGGTTCCAGCCAACAATATGATTTTATTTTCAGTACACTATTACCTAATGGAGTATTTGGCAAAGACGAACTTTCCGAGAATGTTGTTAGAGCCAAACATAATTTGTCACCCTTGGAGTGCATACGGGACTACGCATGAGCTTTTTTTCCTACTAGAGAATGAATACCAAATCACTTTTGACACATGCAATGAAGCAAATGGCAGATCTATCACACATTACCTGTAAGAATTTAACTTCTTCTGCGATGGTCTACAACTTCTGAAGTCTATTTTTCTACGTTGCAGCTTTGTCAGGCGATTGACGATGAACTGGATATGGCCAAGAAACGTAGGTGATCAGAGAGCCAGAAAGCAGGAAGTGCAAATGAACAAAGGAGTTCAGGGCTCAATGCGTCCCAGTTGGAGCGTTCCGTATTTATACTAGGCGCATTAAACGTGAGACGTCAAAGTTGTTAAAACAAAAGACATCTATGTAATCGTCAAACGATAATTCGGCTGTCTAGAGGGCGCGACGACTTCAACATCTCTAGCATAAAAGGGTCATTATTTGACATTTGAGTGGAAGGTGAGGGGATTGGAGCGTACCGCTGTGTTTTTAAACTTATTTTGTTTCTTTTCTTATATTTTTTGTGGTTGGTACCTTACAAGAAATTCGACGATGAAAAGTTTGATGATGGGGTAAATATTCTGAGAATAATGAAATCTTGGAATCTGATAAACAAGAGATCAAAATAATTTCCACCAACACTAGCTGTCTAATGAACAAAGGAAAGAGTACAGAAAGTGAAAACGAGATTACCATGCACACTAGCGGAACTGACCAATGCGAAGAAAGGGATGCTTCCTTGGCTAATGGACACTGAGACCAGATGGAAGGGACGATCCTCAGAGGATACCTTCACGACGGGAATTGTCCCTAGGCACAACGGATACCAGTGATTTTTCATGGACAATAACTTCCCTGAAATTCAGAAGATGTCCCAATGGAAACAATAATAATCACTTTATGAAAGGTAAAAATCGCCTGGAAAAGTAAAATACATCAGACGGAAATGTAAATGAATTTGAAAGCACTGAGGTCAAGAACAGACCAGCTGCGCTGCTCGCTTCATTCTGCATGTGGTTTTTCACCGAGTTCATTGCAAGCTCAATATTGACAACTTGTAACAGCACCGCATGCAGCTTCCTCAGGCAAACGGTCGTCTTTGATGTTTTTTGTTTAAATTGGTCAGCTCCACCCAAGCACACGGTCGTCTTTGATTTTTTTTGCTTAAAAAAGTTTTTTAAATCGGTCAATCCCACCCAAGCACATGGTCCTCTTTAATGTTGTTGTTGTTGTTGTTGAGGAGGAGGCTGCCGAGGGAGGCTGAAGACTGGACGGATCTAGGGCAGGAGGATGGGTTCCTGTCTAGTGCTTATATAAAGGGGATTCAAATTTATAGAGCATAGGGTCCGGGGGCATGCTTTCCCGGGACATCTTGAAATGTTAATCCTAGAAAATGCAATTTCAAGCACTTTTAACTTACAAGAAAGTAGCAGGCAGAGTTAACCTTTTAAGATCAATTCGCCTCTGGAGGTCCATCGGTCAAAAATGCGCTGAGACAATCTATAACAATATGATTCTACCAATTTTCACATAATGCGGTTCACTTGGTCTTGGTTGGTCAGACGCCTGAAAAAATTTGATTGAGAATATTGAACAACGAAGTTTAGGCACTGAGAACACTAATCTGAAACTTCCATTAGTAGAAAAGCGCAAAGGCGGGCAACTGGTGATTGACTGCCTTCAAGATAATGTTTGCTCTCCCTTTAGTCATTTTGAAAGACTGGATCATTCTAAGGCTACAAGAAACAATGGTTTTTCATTAAACTTGCCCAAAGTCCGCCTCGAATTTGGGAAAAGGACTTTTTACTATCAAGAGGAGCCAAGCTTTTTAATCAAACTCCCAACTGGACTTCGATCCTTGACTTCGAGACTTTTATTTAAGAAAACACTAACAGCACATTTTAGTTAATCTATGAAACGTTTCTCTTTTTAACCATAGTATAGCTTTTAACATTTTATCTTATAGTCATTGTCTTTTCGAATTTTATTTTGTAGTCAAAGTCTTTAAGCTTTCCATTGTATCGTATTTTTATCTTTTAGTTGTTTATTTTACAGGATTATTTGATAGACAAATCAATTTTTTTTGGTGGCAGGGGCCGCAAGTTCCAGCCCCCTTCATTTTTCGCTGCTTTATTTTCGCCTCTCTCTGCCGGTACTATCGCGCCCCGTTTTCTACCGTCAAAGCTCTATTAAGCCCCCCGTCTCTATTAACCCCCTCATCTCTAATAAGCCCCCGTTTGGAAGTCGGTTTTTGTAATAAGTCCCCCTCTCTCTAATAAGCCCCCCTCCCTCTTTGGGACATAAGATTTTGTAATTGGTCCCTCCTTTTCCCTCTTACGAAATCCACTTCATGAGGCCCAGTTGCAGTTTGTTTTTAAACAAATGTACACTCATACACACAATACGGTATTAAATACTAAAGTTTCACTACAGTTGTGTGAGTTTGTACAACAACTGTTTTAAGACAAAGACGGCATGTTTAAGATTTGAAATAAGCCCCCCCCCCACTCTATTAAGCCCCCCGTTAATGTGGCCGGGAGTTAAATAAGCCTCCCCCCCATAAATTTACGACAACTTTGCGTCAAAAGGAAAGAAATGCTAAAACGATCGACCTTTAACAAGAAATAAAACAAAAACTGCAGTCAGTGATACAAATGACAATTAAACGCATTATTGGATATAGCTTTATTTTTGTTTTCCAACAATGCGTTTTATTGAACGATGGCCAGAGACAAAGAGTATTTACGATCGACGTTTATCGAGTTTGAATTTATAACTCTTTGTTAAATTCAGTTGACTTGACATAAACAATTGAGTTCACTACCTGCTTTACAATGCAACTTTGCGCTTCACAAAAAAACTATCTCAGCAAAAACTAATCAGCATGGGATAGAGTTGAAATCATTAGTAGTAGCGCCTTTCAGCAGGCGAATCAGGAGTACAATCCATATGCCTTATTATAGTATAGAGAGAGAACCTTAATACTATTTCTGTATCAAAAAGGAAAGAGTTAACATTGATGAGGGTAATGTATATGAATTTATCAGTGCTATTGTATTTTTCTAGCACCTCATCGAAATAGGCTTGGAACCGCACAGAGAATTTGTAGACTACACTTGACATGGTATTGCTTCGTTTCTTAAAGCGCTTGGAAGGCAGCATAAGAATTTCTTTCCAAAGAATCGTCAATGAACATAGCAACACTTCTTCGTGTTGGAACGAATTCAAAAGAACATCATAGCAAGATGATTTCGGTATTGATACCTCATTAGAATTAGTAACTTTAATTTAGTATCGGTAAATCCAATAACGGAAAAGTGATAATCAAGTTTATTTAGGGGACGTATTTCTAGAATTTTTAGTTAACCTACACTCTTCTAACATTCTAATACGTTATATGAATTTGTGAAAACACATTAGTATATAGAAAATACAAGGAGCAATCTCGTAATATACTTAATAACAGTTTTGTAAGAAAATTTATTGGATAGCAGGTGGAAGGAGATAATGAGTTAAAAAGAGAGCCATTTTAGGAGAAAAGCCACGAGGCAATCAGCCGAATTCTTAATAAAAGCAAGGTTTTTACAATTGTCTGGTAGCGTTATCAGCTCTTACGAAACTCATAATGTCTACAAAACTCATCCATTTAGTCACCTAAAGAAAGGATGCGAAGCGCAGATTGTAAATTATTTTTCATGCATAAATACTTGAAAGTTCTTGAATTTCACTAAGATTGAACATTCCAAATTTGGTCTAGACACAAAAAACCGAATTTTTCTTAGGATTTTTAGAGCATCGAGAGATTTTTAGAAATTTTGGGGATTTTAGGGGAAAAAAGGGATTTGTGGCGAATTTTAGATGATTTTGAAGGAAAAGCAGCCGAATTGTTGATAACAAGGTTTTTGCAATTGTCTGAAAGTTCTTGAATTTCACGATTGTTCACGATTGATTGTTCAAGATTGAACATTCCAAATTAGGCCTAGAGACAAAAAGCCGGAATTTTTTAGGATTTTTAAAGCATCGGGAAATTTTTTGAAATTTTGGGGATTTTTAGGGGAAAAAGGGATTTGTGGGGAGTTTTAGATGAGTTTGAAGGAAAATTGCTCCATTTTCTTTGCCACTTTATTTAAAATTCCTATGAAATGATAATTTTGTCCCTTTGTTTACTAATTGGTGACTGTTAGACAGCAATCCAATTGTGCAGCGGTGTTTCCTATTTGTAATGTATCCAATCATTCAAAGGGAAGTAAGTTTCAAACATGGTGGAGGAGCCAAGTGAAGCTTCAGTGAGTACAATTTCTATTGAAGATGATTTTTAGGAAAAAACTGGGAATTTCTGGATATATTTTTAGAACATTTTTCCAGATATTTGTACCGAGGCTTATTCCAAATCCCCAGGTTCAATTATCATTCCAAGCATTAATTGGGATCATTTTCAGGGCCAGTGTTTAAAACCCTTGCAATGCTTAAAAAGCTTCTTAAAAGCTGAAAACCCTTGAGAGGCTTGCAACTCTTGAAACCCTTGCAATGGGTGATACCCTTGAAACGCTTGAAACTCTTGCAACGCTCGAAACCCTTGAAACGCTTGAAACAATCAAAACGCTTGCAATCCTTAGAATGCCTGCAATGCTCAAAACCCTTGCAACGCTTGAAACCCTTGAAAAGTTTGCAACACTTGAAACCCTTGAAAAGAATGCAACGCTTGAGATCCTTGAAACTCGTGCAACCATTGAAACCCTTGCAACGCTCGAAACCCTTGAAACGCTTGGAACACTCGAAACGCTTGCAATCCTTAGAACACTTGCAACGCTCGAAACCCTTGAAACACTTGAAACGCTTGCAATGCTCGAAACCCTTGAAACGCATGCAACGCTTGAGACCCTTGAAACGCGTGCAACCCTTCAAACCCTTGAAACGCTTGCAACGCTCGAAACCCTTGAAACGCATGCAACCCTTGAAACCCTTGAAACGCTTGATACCCTTGAAATGTGCCGTGCAACCCTTCAAACCCTTGAAAGTGTACAACCCTTCAAACCCTTGAAACGCTTGCAACGCTCGAAACCCTTGAAACTCGTTCAACCCTTGAAATGCTTGAAACCCATAAAACGCTCGAAACCCTTGCAACGCTTGAAATCCTTGGAACGCATGCAACCCTTGCATCCATCGCAACCCTTGTTACCTTCACCCCTCTTAAAACCCTTGGAACAATTGAAACCATCGCGACGCGAACCTATTACCGTTGATTATTCCCGTTTCTCTCTTAAAGAAGCTCGGTCACGATATTTTGGGTCATTAGAGACATACAAATGCATTGAAATAATGGAAAACAGTGAAATACCAATTTGCCAGGGAAGATAAGCACCAAAGAGTCCCTCATAAGAGAAAAGAATAAATGCAAATATGGCAGCGATGGTGAACAATGGCGATGATTTTAAAAACGGATTACAAATGACCTTTTTAAAGGCTAAACTTTTCAAAAGCAAGACTGTGATGTATCTAAGACCGTACCCGATTTCAGACCATATAAATGATATGGTCAAAATCTATATCCGCTTTTAGACCAAAACGGCCCAAAAACCCATACCCTCTGGGGTTACACAATCTTATATAGTGTATGTGAGAGAACTATCTCCCCCCCCCCCTGTGCTTGTTTATCTCCGGTCTTGCCAATAAGCTATATGGGATGTCTTAATCCCTGTCCATCCTTGTCATGTCATCTTTTTCTTTAGGCCATCTTTGTCCCCATATCTTCAACTCTGAAAATTAATGTAAATTTTAAAAGGTTTACTATTTGGCCGGTGGAAATATCAAGCCTTTTTCTCGTTATTACTTTGGGTTTATATTCCGCCAAAAAAAAAAGAAAGAAAGAAAAACAATACATCATGACGAGAAACTGTACAATAATTGTTGCCTTCAAAACCAAAATTTAAAAGCCATCTTTACAGTTTTCAAAAATAAGTTAATTAGCTCTTAGCCAATCAAAGACGACCTTCCGAGAGCTGCTACATGACTCGAAAAGTTAGGAACATCTAAAAGAAATTTCTAAAATCTGCCCCAGGATTAAATCATGTCGGTTTTGCTGTAAACACAGCCAAACATTGCAAGGTCTTTATTTCTTTTAAACTAACTACTGTGTAACAAAATCCCTATGCTGCCACATATGAGTCTGCAGGAACATAAAAATGGCGTAAAAATTAGTTTCAATTAACCGCCAGTGTAGTACTATTGTCAGTTTTTCTTTTGTTGGCGCTTTGCGGTAACCAACTGAACTAAAGTGACATTTAAAACGGCCATCTGGATCACTATTAGAATAAGTTTTAGATTGTTACATTCATTCATATTAATGACTCATTTTCACGCTTTTCTTGGTTGTCTATTTTAACACATGTATTGATCGATTTCTGACACATATTTCATCGCACTCGAGCTCTATATGAAAATTGATTGTGAATTAAGACAATAAACTTAACTCTAACAACACAGGAAATTGTTTACTACAAATATTGTAATATTTTACCGACAGTGATAGGCACGTTTGGGCTGCACGTTTAAATAAATGAATGATAATCTCACGATACCTGGGACAGTACAAACCCGGTAGAGAGCCATCGAGAGACGGCGAAAACAGATTGTAACATACATTACATTCGAGTGATTTTCATGAATACGCCATATTACTTAACAACTGGTGCTCGGTTTTGTTGGCACTAAGATAAAAAACATAATAATAATTGACTAGTCAGAAATTGGAATAACTTGCCAGGTGCCGAATGCAGCAGTGACATATCTTTAGAAGTAACAGGAGAACAGACTTTCCATACCACCGACTAAGTCACCCTGGCCTGAAGCATAACCTAATAACTACAAGAACAACAACCACAAACAAACTTACAATCGTGGTGTTGAGGAGCAGAAGTATAAGTCGGTACATTAGGCACACGCTGATTTTGCACCAAGTATCTGCGGCCCGTTTCTCGAAGCTCCCGGTAATAAGCTGTTTTGTTTTCCATTCCAGATTGGAGTTTCAAAAGTTTACAAATTATACAGTAAAGTTATCAGCTAAAGAAACAAAATGAACTTCATTAGAGGTCAGGGCACACTCTACTTCTAATCTATCCCTTTTACTCAAAGGCATCTTTGATTTCCCGGGTTTTGCGTACAATGCTTGACGGCGTGCCCTCGATCTCCAATTGCCTTGCAAAAAAAAAATCTTTTATTTGTCCTGAGTATTTGCAGTAAATGCAAAATGCTGGAACAGAGGAAGTCGGATTCCTTGTGCTTTGCAAAAGCGATACGAAGATGAGTAGCTGGAAAGGTCCATTTCCTAAGTGATATTCAAAAAGAATCACATCTACCAAACAAAGAATATTCCAAACCACTACAGTAATCTTTCCACACGTCAAACTCGGGTGGCGGATATTTCGACGCCATGTTGGTCATGAACAAGTGGGGTTGTAGTCTGTGAAGGATGTGCTAACGTGGCGTGGACTTAAATATCGAGTTACATTGATTTGCACATACATGCTAGCCACATGCAGTCAGTGACTGTCTATTTTTTTTATAAAACTGCTCCCTGGTGGCATTTCTGAGCTCCAAGAAATACAGTGTTCTCGGATGGGGGAAAAGCCCAGGGTTTCTAAGGGGTCCCCCACAGATGGCCACTTATAAGTGCATTTCTCCCTCACATCCCATCTTGAATTTATTGCAGCAGTACTAACAGGAAGAAAAAGAGACCACCAAAATTGAAACGATTAGCTAAAGAAAAGGAAAAAGAAGAAAAAGAAAATAATGAGAAGAAAAGAAGAAAATAATTGAAAAGACAAAGAAGATAAAAAGGAGAAGAAAAGAAGAGAACTGTAAAAAATCAACAAGTGCAAAAAAAAAAAAAAAACAACAGCAACAAACAAACAACCTTGTAAAGAATTTAAATTGACAAGCATAACAATGGCATCTTTATATGTTGTTTTATTTTGTCCCTGCACTGGTGAGTGTGTTAAGGAAAGGACATTAGAGGTGGAAGTTCGGCACGACCTGAACAACTTCGTAGTGCCAGCGGGCGTGCCCGATTGGGCTACCACACCGGCACTACTGTGCCATCACTATTACATGCAAAGTATGTACAGTCTTGTTCGGGAAACCGCTTGTAAATACCACATCGTTTTATCATAATTCTTTATATTTGTAAATGTTAAATTGTGCAACTCAAAAACAGTTGTGTGTGTAAACATGTCACTAATCTTGCACTTCCGAATAAAATATCTTTCGCTTCGGAGTAGCCATGCTTACACCAGATGGTCAGTTATTCTAATCTGGTTTTCTTGCAGAGGTAAATGGCACGTACAGTTCCGCAAGGAAGTAAGTTGAATAATAAAAATATATGGCGAGCGGGTGACCAGAAAGATTAACTGCCAACAGCATATCTTCATTTATCTCTCTTTCTTTTCAGATACCGAACAGCTGAGGATGGGATCGGGATATAGCTCGTAATCGAGCCTAGGCAAATATATTCTTGTACGGAACTTCACTTCCCGTTGCATACTAATTACCCTTGCCGGCCTAAATCGGAACAGATGACAGTCTTTCTTTCCGCGCCTTGGTTATATTATCAGGCTTCTTCAGTAATGGTACCTTTTCTGGGATGTGCACACTCACATGAAATATACTCCCCCTTCCCAATTTTAGTAGAGAACACATCCTGTATTCGCAAAACCCAGAATTTTAAACTGGTATTAAAGGCTTTGCACATATCGCATGTTCTAAACCGCTAAAGGTCAGTAAAATAATGACAGCGTCAGAACCTTCATTTTAATTAGTACTTCCCTGCCGGACCATGCCAATCAATGCATGACATTCTCTCTTTCTTCGGTGATAAAGACGCCGAATGGTTGTGTTTCACCATCCATGCGTTCTACCTGTACTGCCCTTACGATCCACGACCATCAGTCAAACTCTATGATAAAATACGAAAATTTGGTTTATCAACAGAGTTGATAAAGTAATTTGACCACCGTACAGGGATTCGATTAGCTGACATTTTGAGCGTTAGCCCTTCGTCCTGACAAAGCAGGTAGTATTCAGTGATTCAAAGTAGCATTCAAATTTCAAACTTTGAAAACGTTTTTCGAAAACGAAAAGCAAATTGGCGAAAAAAACAGCAAGGCATTGTTAAGTAAGTAAATTGAAGGCCATTTGCAAAAATTTGGGCACTTTTGACGAAAAAAAATTTTTGACCGAAATAGTCACTTAGGAGGGTTTTCCACTAGCGTCAATTATTCAATTGCGTTGTAAGTTTTATCACGTTTCGCTTCTTTTGCAATATGTTTGCTATATTGCTTGATTAATTTCCATTGTTACAAAAAGTATCTCACTTGTGTCCATTTCATGGCACAATGATATTACATAGGGTCAAACATTCAGGTTATAAAAGCAGTTATGTTTGGCACTTTTTTCTTTAGTGCAAGTGTTTGTATTTCACCTCTGGATCTCTGTTAGAATTTTGCTGCCAACATGCTATCCTGTGTGCCCCGACCACCATTATGGTTTTGTTCCAGCGTATGCTACAAAAGCCTTTGCTTCAACATGATGTTTTGTATTACAGTGGAGCCCTAATAATACGGCCACCAATGGGCCATAACAATTTGGCACATTAACTGGGTGGCCAAGTTAGCCGGGTTTTCTTAGAAGAAAATGTGTGTATGCGTGTTTGTTGGCCGAGAAAAAGTTGCCGTTATAACAAGGTTTCAGAATGAAACGGTTTCGCTGAATTGTTTTTATCCTATTCATGGTGCGTACGCCCCTCATCACGCATCTGGTTATGCCATATGGCCACCCACACCAACATCATCCATAAAATATTCTAAGTCGCACTAATAAGATGCAATTCACGAAGCGTATGCTACACTTTACAGATTGACCGCTATGTTTACGCTCCGTACATTCACACCGATCAACAAAACGTATGGCCACCCACACCAACAGTATCCATGAAAATATTCTAAGTCCCACAAATGAGATGCAATGCTCGAAGCGTATGCTGCTCTTTACGGATTGACTGCTAGGTTTACACTCCCGTTGCGTATGGATCGACAAAACTTATGGCCACCCACTCCATCATATCCCTGAAAATATTCTAAGCCCCACTAATGAGATGCAATACTTGAAACGTATGGTGCTCTTTACGGATCGACTGCAAGGTTTACGCAGCAACTTTGCAGGAAAACAGTCCTGGTACACCAGCAGAGATTGGCCTCTGGGTAACTAATCCATAGCCGTCTGTGCTGGATGGTTTGGGAACCACTTTTGCAGGATAACATGTGGGACACAAGCAGAAATGGCATTGCCTCTGGGCAACTAATCTGAAACCTTCTCTGTAACGTGGCATGGCAACCAAGTTTGGAGGAAAACAGACCTGGGACACAAGCCGATGAAGCCTCCATGGCACATAATCCAAAGCCTTCTGTTCTAGATGGCATGGCAGCCTTTTTTGTGTGATCACAGGTCTGGGGCACCAGCAGACATGGCCTCTAGGGCAACTAAGCCAAAGCCCCTTTTGCTGGACAGCATGGTAATCACGTTTACAGGTAGACACACCTCGGTCACCAGCAGAGGTGGCCTCTAGGGCATCTAATCCAAAGCCTTCTGTGCTAGATGGCATGGCAAGCAAGACTAGAGGAAAACAGACCTGGGACACCAGGAGAGATGGGCTCAAAGGCGACTAATCCAAATCCCTCTGTTCTGGATGGCATGGCAACCACTTTGGAGGAAAACAGTTCTGGTACACCAGCAGAGATGGCCTCTGGGTAACTAATCCATAGCCGTCTGTGCTGGATGGCTTGGGAACCACTTTTGCAGGATAAAATGTGGGACACAAGCAGAAATGGCATTGCCTCTGGGCAACTAATCTGAAACCTTCTCTGTAACGTGGCATGGCAACCAAGTTTGGAGGAAAACAGACCTGGGACACAAGCCGATGAGGCCTCCATGGCAAATAATCCAAAGCCTTCTGTTCTAGATGGCATGGCAGCCTCTTTTGTGTGATCACAGGTCTGGGGCACCAGCAGACATGGCCTCTAGGGCAACTAAGCCAAAGCCCCTTTTGCTGGACAGCATGGTAAACACGTTTACAGGTAGACACACCTCGGTCACCAGCAGAGGTGGCCTCTAGGGCATCTAATCCAAAGCCTTCTGTGCTAGATGGCATGGCAAGCAAGACTAGAGGAAAACAGACCTGGGACACCAGGAGAGATGGGCTCAAAGGCAACTAATCCAAATCCCTCTGTTCTGGATGGCATGGCAACCACTTTGGAGGAAAACAGTCCTGGTACACCAGCAGAGATGGCCTCTGGGTAACTAATCCATAGCCATCTGTGCTGGATGGCTTGGGAACCACTTTTGCAGGATAACATGTGGGACACCAGTAGAAATGGCATTGCCTCTGGGCAACTAATCTGAAACCTCTGTAATGTGGCATGGCAACCAAGTTTTTTGCTGGACAGCATGGCAAACAGGGTGCCGCTGGAGCAAGCGGCACCGAGTCGTCTGTACCAGCCTTATCATCATTGCCAGTCTCTAAATCACTATGGCAATTGAAACAATTAAGTCAGAAAAAATAGTGTTGCATCTATAAAAATGGCAGGGTAAAAAATAAAACCTGAACGACATACAATCATCAGCCTGAGCCAAAACAGATAAAAATACGATGTACACATCTAAAACATTTTGCCAGAAAAAACAGCATAGTTACACATCACAAAAGGACATAAAAACAAGATAAAAAGGGAAACAAATGGTTCAAGTCTTACCTAACAAATCATTTACAACGATGCAACGTAAACAATCACCTCTCCAGTGCAACCCCTTTAAACTGTGGAATTCCCCAAGGATCAATAATTGGTCCTCTACTCTATTTGATCTATATAAATGACTTACCAAATTGCTTGAGCCTTGGCTCGCCTAGAATGTACGCTGATGACACCAATGTTACCTTTGCTGCATCTGACATGCCTGGTCTTGAGACCCAAACAATACTGAACTGAAAAGCATTAATCTCTGGCTCAGAGCTAACACGTTAAGCCTCAATGTGGCAAAAACTGAGTTTATGGTCATTAGCTCACGTCAAAAACTGCAGTCTTTAAATGACAACACAATAAATATTAATGTAGAGGGCGTCAAAATAAACCAAACAGGTCATTGCAAAGCTCTCGGACTGAACATAGATGAAAACCTATCCTGGAAGGAGCACATACACGCAATTTCAAAAAAAGTTGCTTCCAGTATCGGTGCACTTAAGCGAGTCAGACCTTTTATTTCAATGCACAACGCTATTAGAATATACAAAGGTCTTATCGAACCACATTTTGATTACCGCAGTGTTGTTTGGGATGGCTTGTCTCAACAGCTGAGTGAGAAACTACAAAAATTACAAAATCGCGCTGCCAGAGTAATTACTAAATCAAGTTACAATACGAACTCTAGCTATCTTCTCAACTCTCTCAGCTGGGATAACTTATCCGTCAGAAGGACGAAGCAAAAGGCAAATTTAATGTACAAATGCGTTAATAAGCTCGCCCCAAATTATCTTTGTAACATGTTCACTCCGAGAGCTTTGTCCTATGATCTTCGTGATGCAAGTCAAAAATTGTACTTGCCGAAACCGAGAACTGACTACCTGAAGCGTAGTTTCAGCTATAGCGGAGCTTCTCTTTGGAACGATCTTCCTGAGTATGTCCACACTACTACATCTCTAAGCAACTTCAAAAGAAGAATTGATAAATGGCTCTCTGTGTCGGACTCCCACACGGCAAATATGTAAACCAGTAAATAGGAAATTTTACTTAAGATGAATTTCTTTTTGTTTTCTATTGTTATACTGATATTTTTACCGTGTTTTAAATAAAGATTTCATTCATTCATTCATTCACAAAAAAGAATAGTTTTACATCTAAAAAAACAGCCAACAAAAAAAAAATAAATCTGAACTAGACAAAATCATCACAGTCAGCCAAAACGGATAAAAAATAATCGCGTATTTGGCCAGAGAACAAATATACACAGCTAAAACTGGACATGAAAACAAGAGAAACCAGTGGTCTCTTAGCGATGTGAAAACAATCGAGCACTTGTCATTCGATACTTTGGTGTCTCCACGCTGCTCTCGCGTCCCACATGTAAAGGACAAATTATTACTCATGGCTTCAAAAACGTTTACTTCCGACCAAAAAATCCAGCTTTCGACAAGCAATTATTGATTTTCAAGGAAAAGGCTATTTTTCAAGCGTTAAAAATTCTGATCTACGGTGTAAATAGTCTGTTATTGCATTTTCATGACCACACAGTTCGATGTGCGAACACAAATGTACGAAAGTTACACTGATCACTAACTTTAATTCTTGATCCATATCGTACAACTGGCGATCCAATTTACTCTCCACGCCACTTGACATTCCTTCTGCATCGCTATCTAGCTCATAAAATCGTCTCAAACCCTCTTCAGCATCGAAATCTCGGTTGTATTGGTGCCTGTTCTCTTGGGTGACGACGCCATGCTCTCTCCCAAATTCAAAAATTCACAATGCGGCAACCACTACCTTATATGGAATGGAACTTGGCCTGTGATTGGCCAATTATATAAACTTCCTGTGTGCCAAATTTGGTGGCAAATGGAAGTAACACAACATTTTGAGAATTGTTTTGATTTTCGTTCCTGGAGGAACGATATTTAAAAGGGTTGAAGGGAATGAGTTAAAATCCTAAGAAAGAAAACGACTTTCTTTAATCTTTCAGACTTGTTTCCATGATACATCCATCATCGTCACTGTGGCAGTAAAGATAACAATAGTTTGTTACATAGTGTTACAATAACAAATGTTTGTTGTAGCATTACGTTTGATAAAATTTAAAGGTAAACAGTTAAACAGTGTGTGCGCACCAGACCATAAACAGCCAGTCAAGGTGCCTATAAGGAAAGTGGCAAATTGATGTGTTTGACCTGCTGATTCAGGTCAGGCTTCTCCCATTTTATATACATAGATTCCTTAAGCTTAACTTGAAATCTAGTAGCCACTGAGTCTAAAACTTTGAAACAAGCTGGTGAGCAAGAGCTACGACAAGACTCTGAACTCTGTAAATGTTTAAAGACTTGAGAGGATCTGTCCAATGATTTAAAAGGTAAAAGTCACAAGCGAAGGTGGCCCACATGCACTGGAGCTTTACATGGTTTCTGCAGCATGAAGCAACTAATAGTTTTGCTGCTCCCCACTGCCTGGGATACCAGTCCATTACAGGGTTACAGGTTGTGGAAATTCAACCATTAATAACTAATTTGAGACTTACCTTTGCACTGTTGTGGTAGAGATTGCATCATCAGGAGCTTGGCATCTGCATATAAGCCATCCTTGATGAGCCTCAGTACACTTCCTATTATGTGGCCTGATTCTGGAAGGTCTTCCAAGTTCACGTTGTTAGTTTTGACTAACGCCTGAAATATCATCAGCCAATTATCCAGAGGAGACGTATTAGTTAAGGTTATCCCAGTACTTGTCTGCCCACTCCAGGGGAAAACAGTCAACTCCTGGTCTTGACTGGCAGATTTACAGACTGGGGCAGTGGACGCTGACAAATCAGATGTGGTGGGTACACAGAAGTTGCTGGGTGATGCAGATGACTCGGGTTCTGTAGATTCTGGGTGGTGATGCAGATGATGAGGTTTCTAATGAGATTTCAGATGAGATTCTGATAAGGAGGGTCTAAAGGCTCCAAGACATCACTGGCTGAAGCAGGAGGACAGGAATCAAAAGGCTCCAGACAGTCAACAGACAATGCTGATGGGTTCCCTTGTACATGCTCAAGACAAATGGCAGGAGGTCTGAGACACGCATTTCAAAGATTTCAAGGGCTATGACATGCATCCACAATTCTGTGCGATACTCAGCAATCTTCTCAATGAACGGTTCATCTCTTGTAATCCTTTCAACAGAATCAGGACCGCTTTCAGCATACAGCATAAAATCACAGTGCTTTGTCAGTGAGAAGAAGAATTTGTTAGCACTGGTAACAGTATGCATGTGAACGCTTTAAAACAGACTTTCCATCCTTTATTCTAAAACACTGTCTACTGAGAACCTCCTTGGGAACTGGGGAGTTAGTAGAGCAGACCGCTTCCGCACTGTACTGCTTGAAGACTGTTAGGGCTTTAACCTTGATAACGGTGTCACTGCCAACAAGGCCATCAGGGGCACAACCGAGGAAGGGAACTTGGGGTTGACCCACAATCCTGATTGCTTGACTTTCATCTTGGTGAGACCCTTGTACTTTCGTATCACCTTTACCTCACTGTCATCCGTACCACATGCAATATGTTTGAAAATCCTCACTGTTAAGTCCCCAAATGTTGCTTGCAATAAATTTTGAGGCCTCAACAGCTGCATTTCGCTGAGAATCAACAAGACGTTTTCCCACTTTGAAAGCAGGAAGGCACTTTGATGCAGTCAGCCTGCACTATCGTTTCGAGAACCACTTCTCACATTTGCTTTGGTTTTCTGTTCCTGGAATTTCCATAGCAAATTCAGGTTTGAAATTTATTGTACAGGGTACTCACTTAATCCAACAACAAAGTGTTTCTCTCACATTCAAGACTGTAATCCTTGAAAGTGCAGTGAAGCTGAGTTTCCCACATTGACATTCTCCCATTCCTGTCTTGTGACAAGCCTTGAAGGTTGTGCAGAGAATAGTTGATATCTTAAGGCTTCACTTCATATTTGTTTGCTTGCCTTGGATCAAAATCTATTATGGGCTATTATCTTCTTAGGATAGTTAGCATCGCTAAGCCTCTTGGGATTTTTGTTCTTCCTATTTTTCCTTTGTTCCAGAAACATTCTTGGCTAGTGCAAGGTTTAGTTAAAACAGGCCCATGTTTCTGAACGTGGTCAGGGAGCGAAAACAAAACATCGACAACATGACTGCAACAGGCCAAAGACAAAACGCTGCAAGGTTCACAGGAAACGTGAATGACAGCGCCACTGTTCGCAGATAATATGACGACAAAATTGTGTGGCAACTCTGTCCTCATCGAAGGCCAAACGTGAGCTGCAAACCATTTCCCATTGTTAATGCTTGATCAAGAGTGTGATGATTTCCACTCTGGATGCAGTCACTCAAACATTGCACAAGTTCATCTCGTTTTCCACTTAATTTCAAACCTCTGCACTTTAACCACTGTTTTAACTGCTCCACAGTGTAGTTTTCAGCTTGTCTTTTAAATTTGGAGCTGGGAACATCATCTTTGGTCAGAACGGGTAAAGGGTGAAGAGAACTGCTCGTGAACGACATAGTTCTTTATGTGCAATAAACCAGGTATCCGATGATATGTCTCTAACATAAAATCTACACTTCTCAGCTAAAATTCACTTTCGACAGCCTGACTTTTACCGGCATTTTGCGAGCTAACAGTGATATGTAAATTAACCACCGTACAGGGATTCAAATAACTGATGTGTGGAGCATTAGCGTTTTGTCAGAGTGAATCGAGGAATTGTGGGGGGATGCATGGTTTATATAGAGAATATGAAGCTGCACTACACTG
Organism: Pachyseris speciosa; assembly: GCA_016490735.1. Taxonomy (NCBI): domain Eukaryota; kingdom Metazoa; phylum Cnidaria; class Anthozoa; order Scleractinia; family Pachyseridae; genus Pachyseris; species Pachyseris speciosa. Next base: position 1,635,135 of record JAEMWC010000025.1, read on the forward strand.
GTGGTTAAAAGCATAGGCCATAAACTGAGGAAAGGTATGTCATGTTTTTGTTTTTTACTGTCATCAGTGTTTTAATCTGCGACCTTTAAATGCCACGAAATCTTTTAAAGTTGTGGCTGTGTGTAATATCTGCTGTTGAAAGTACGCATTTGGGTGAAAAGTGTGTCAAATCAATGTACTTCATTATTTCAAGGGAACATCAATATTCGGGGGAGTGATCCAATGTGAACAATACATTCTCTATACAGAGAAAGCTGTTTCTTTTTGTGGACACGCTCGGCTAATATCTGGGGATTGTTACTAAACACCACACAAGTACTACTCGTAGACTCGTGTGGTAGTAACGATCTGGCTGCTACTGTTCACTTGTTGCCTGTTAAAATCAAATCAATGAGGTTTGCGACAATCATGGTTTACTTGGTCTTCTACTATTCAAGTGCTAGCCATAAAAATGTTAATAAGGGTTCTTTAATATGTCACAATTTGTGTTGATGCATTTTGTGGTTTGAAAACCATGTTTAAGTTGGTTAGAAAAAGTATAGAATTGACCCCACATAGAAAGTGCTCAATGTATGCATACTGTGTCAAGTTATATTAATAAGTTATATTAATAACAAAATAATAATTATGATAATAAAAATATTCTTTTTTACCAGACTGTTAAAGTGTTCAAATTCAGGAACAGTTGGAGCGATGCTTCTTGTGATTGGTTGCCATGAAAAACTTGTTTTCATGGCGGCATTTCGTTACCAGCTCAGATTTCTTGTTTAATAGAAAGGCGTTTTTTGCGGTCAAGATGCAAAGTTTTTCAGATAAACACAGGTTGCAGTGAGAAGGATTGCCTTTGTATGCTCTTGCCCTTTTTATGATGCGCCAGTTGATTGTGTAGTCGATGTTTCCATCCTTTAACCTATTGACCCCTCAGAGCGTGACGTGTGACATTATGCTAATTTCCTAGAAATTTTGGAGGAAAGATGGCGTGATCCAAACGCTTGAAATAAACCATATGCGCAGTAGCACTATAGATGGGATCGGGTTTCAAAGCAAAGCTCATTCGAAAGAGGAGGAATTTTGCTGCCGGAAAGTGTAAAAATTTTATCACATGATGCATGAACATATAGGACAGGGAGAAAAGCACAAATCAAATCATTTTTGTTTGTTTTACGTGCAGCGAGCTCCAAATATGAATAATTAGCGGCTGCTTAAAACTTGTAAGAAAGGTCACGTCAAGAACCGAAAATGGGTAAGGATCACTGGTATATACATCAAATATGAATTTTGAGAGTATTTATTGAAGTTTTCTTACAGATTCAAGGCCATTTAAAGGCAGGCAAGGATAAGAGAAGGAGAGAATGGCTTGAGCCGCATGAGAACTCTTCGCAAAAAGCAAAGTACAAACATATCACATCGCAAATAAAAAGTCCTGCAGCGCAAGGAACGACAAAACAAACAAGTAGAGATTCCAAACAAGTTTTATTTACAAGATAAAGAATTCGGCAGCCAAAATGTGAAAAATGTCGCCAAATAAAGGCTAAAATGCAATGAAATCATGATCGTATATAGATTTGAAACTCACCAATAGTTCATAGATCACAGCGTCGCAGATGGGGACTCGGGTTATAAAGATTGAAATTTCAAGACACGTGGTATTCATGAAAGCAAGTTTTGCAAAGCGCTACATTACATTGTAAACACTGAAAAGTGGTCTCTGCTGAACGCCCCCACTTGTTTTCCTACCCACCCTTTTACAATAAACACAAACTTTCTTCCTACCTTCAATTTTAACACTAAAATGCTTCCTAATATTTTCTGGGGCGACAGACAAATTTTCAATCTTGTGGCACTTAGCTGAGTGACCTAGGGAAGCTGTAGATGAAAACCCCCCAATCAATGCCTTAGCTAAATTGATCCTAAAATTTAATTGTTTTACTCTTCTCTGTCTTTGCCCCATTCGATGTGCATTATACACAGCAAAAGAAATACAAATGGAAACATCGAGTAAAAAACCAAAACAGATACCTATACCTTTTATACGACGAACGACCTACAGAAAAATACTGGTGCTGCTGATCAGCACGGTCTACACCCTCCATGTGCTGGTTATATAAATCGATTACTGCTGGCTTTGACACATTATTATTTCGCCTTCTTACAACTACATCTGGAGCCAAAGGACTACAATTAGTGGAGATTACACTAACATCTCTTTTATCGTGCCACTTTGTGAAAACTACATTCCCCTTCTGGCTAACAACTTTTCCTCCTGGGCGCAATTTTTTCTTTGGCACAACAGGGAAGGTCCTTAAGATTACATCTAACAGTGGCACAAGTGTAAGTATCATTAGTTTCTAAGTGTTCTAATAAAG
>JAEMWC010000025.1:1642500-1677500 GCA_016490735.1 Pachyseris speciosa
TATCCCACAAGCTTTACGTTTTCATTGCTTGTTTTATTGATATGTGGGTACTTGAGCCTGAGCATTAGCTATGCCATGCTGATGAGGCCTAACAAGGCCGAAACAGCTGTCCATGGCTGCTAATGCTTGGGCTCAATCTTTGCTTTGGTAGATTTAAGGGGTAATGCCCGCTACCTTGTGGCCTTAGAGCCTTTTGAGTGGCTTCAGCTTACTTGATCACATTAATTTGTGAAGTATCCTTGTCACTCCAGCCACATCCCACAAGCTTTACGTTCTCATTGCTTGTTTTATTGATATGTGGGTACTTGAGCCTGAGCATTAGCTATGCCATGCTGATGAGGCCTAACAAGGTTCAAACAGCTGTCCATGGCTGCTAATGCTTGGGCTCAATCTTTGCTTTGGTAGATTTAAGGGGTAATGCCCGCTACCTTCTGGCCTTAGTGCCTTTTGAGTGGCTTCAGCATACTTGATCACATTAATTTGTGAAGTATCCTTGTCACTCCAGCCACATCCCACAATCTTTACGTTTTCATTGCTTGTAAATAAAAAAGCCGAGCTTCAGTAAAAACTGGATCCTTAAATTCATTGCTTACTGTTTTCATAACTTCTCCAACCCTTTTGCTAACACCTCCATGCCAATAATTCGTGACCCGACTACATGCTACACGTAATTTCCGACTGTTTTCCTTGCCTGAGTCCTGTGTGTACATGTATGATGAAGTTTGGATTTTTTTTAATACGTTTATGACATTCAACAACCAATGAATCGAAAGTATTTAAAGCCATGTGTAGTGTAGTGTAGTGTTGTAAGGTTTTACGTACCATATTCTACCGTCTTGTTTGCTGGTTTGTTTTTTGCTATTTAAAGCAGATCTTGGGGGACGTTTTGGTGGCCAACAGATCGGAACCTTGAAAGGAAGTTAGAATAAAGTTTCTCGATCTGAGTCAATAGGTACTTGTCTTTGGGACTAGACTGAGCAGCTTAAGCAGTCACTTCCACAAGAAACACTTGTTCATCAAAACTCATGGCCACTTCACTTGCCTCAGTTAGTTGCTTTTCTGCAACAAACAACAAATTTAATGTTGAACACATAATAAGGTGCCTGAATTCATATACCTTGTTTTGATTTGATTTTGCCAGGTCCATTGCATAGCCACCAATCAGGTGGTGTGCGCACTGGGATTGCGTTACATTCTGGTATCACTAAAAACCAATATGGCGGCTGAAGCGACATAAATCGGTAAGTTACTCTCTGCATTTTGTGCACAATTTTCGCTGTTTGGTATTCGTTTTGCTATGGAAGAAAGTATTTAGGTACCATTAGAACATTTTAAAGTGTTTTTTTGATGGAAGTAATCATTATTTCTCGGGTTTTCCACGTCAAACTGGTTCACGCTTTTTCACTGTGTAACTTGAGTCCATTCTTTTCTGTCCTCGAATTTGCTGCTAGTGTTAGTATGAGCATTGAAAAAGGTCTACATAGCTTCTTTCATCCTTCTTCTACAGCTGCAAACAAACGCTACCCTACGCTCTCAAATGCTGCTCTCTCTATGTCCGTTAATTGTTGGTCTAGTATTGAGATAATATGTGACCCTCCACGGGAAAACAGGGATAAAGGTGATAGCATGCTCACAACACGCTTCCACTTTAAAACAAAAGAAATTGGCTTTAGCACGCTTTAAGTGTGTTCAGGAGCACACTACATTAGCAAACTTCTTTGTTTCTTAAAACAATAAAGCGTGTGCACACGAAGAATGAAGCCAAACAAAGAAGCGTGTTAAGGTTCGAAAACAAAAGCTAGTGTGCGAGAACACGGTTAGTGTGCGAAATAACACAACACGCTTAGCGTGCGAGGTGTAACTTTAAAAAATTTAACTAGCGTGGTGAAAGAGTTTCTGAAAAAAAAATAGAGATTAGCGATGCAAACAATTACCGTTCTGTGAAACTCACTGTCCATGAAATGGCCGCATGATTGCAGTTTCTTGGATTTGATTGTAGCTCAGTGGTAGAGCACCGGATTACCGTGCGGGAGGTCGTGGGTTCGAACCCCGGCCGGACCAACACTCAGGGTCTTTAAATAATTGAGGAGAAAGTGCTGCCTTTGTAATGACATCTACAAACGGTTAGACTTTCTAGTCTTCTCGGATAAGGACGATAAACCGTAGGCCCCGTCTCACAACTCTTCATAATTCTCTGATTCTGTGGGACGTAAAAGAACCACTAGGGACGCAACAAAACTCTGGCAGTGACCATCCCTAGTGTCTGTCTTAATTTGATATTTACATTACGGGGGCACTCATAACTCATCTTCATTAATTGTAAACTGCGTTATAAGCAGTCTGGCAAAGTCCCCCGGCCAGTGTTGTAATGCGCATTTGAATATTGCATAGAAAATGCGCAATATAAATGTGATATATTATTATTATTATTATTAGATCGACAACGTATCTAAACTTTCGTCAGTTTCGTTCGCTGTCGCTCAATTCTCAAACTCAACTTTTTACTAGTATGTCAGCCGGAAGGAGCAACACTTGACCGAGCTTGACCGAGCTTGACTAATGCGTGCTGAACCCACAGTTCTATTTCCCCTCTTGGATTTAAAAGAAAACATCGAGCAACAAAAATAGATATGATTTGTTTAGATTCATCTAAGTTTACTGCACTTTTCAATAACATGCGAACTTTGAAGCTCAAACCTAAATCTCAACCAAGAACTGCATTTTTTGCTTCCATCAATCAAATTTCCGGCGGCTTCCACGAGGCGACGATTGAATAAGTAGCCCAAAGCAGTTTCAAGGATGGCGGATAATCCGCTACAAATTTCCTTTTCGGTTATGAGGTCGACCTATCCATTGAACCTCCCTACTCAGAAGAAACGTAAATAGTCGACAATGAAGAGGATCAGGTCAGACAATTCGTCAAATCTTTTCTAATCTGATGGTGAGTTTGGTGTTTATTTTCATTTGCTTTACCGAAGAATACATGACTTATGAGTCGATCTAAATGTTGTATTAAGCGCAATAAACTTCAATGCCTTTCAGTGCAAATGCATTTTTAATCGTCCCGAACTGAAGCGAAGAAAACCACTCCAACTCGCTTCCGTGGAATTGTTTTGAAAGTTATTTCCCTGCCAACAGGCGGCGGCGGTGGGAAGGTTACTTCATCAAAACAGTTGTACCCATTACCCACAAAATATCAGCAGTAAAAAAGAAGTAGCAAAGAAATACAATCTTTTTGACCGAAAGACCAATTTTACATGTGCATCTGCTACTGCGGAATGTTCGAAAAGTTCTCGTGCATATGCAGATTTACAGAATTCTGCACGTTTAATTTCATTGATGGCCAGCGCTACACGGTGTCTTATTTTCGCCGAATTTACAGTTGCACGTATTATTGACGGAATGAAGTGATTTTTGCTTTCTCTGTTTTCAGGCTGTCAATGCATATAGAATCATCGTCACTGGATTCTTCGTCGCTCTCTGACTCATCGTCCCACGGTGATTCTTCGATCTCTTCGTTGTCAACATTGTCTCGCACTTCAAAGTATAACTCGGCAACTTCATCAAAACTTTGGACATCTTCCGACATGACATGGAAATACGAAACTTCCGTTCTTGAACTCTCCATGATCATAAGATGATAAACGTAGACTGGCTAGCAATGGTTTGATAATATTTTTGTTTTTTTTTTGTGTGTGTGTTTTTATGAGTCAATGAGTGGCAAAAATATCATGACTGTGGATAAAGCAACAGCAATCTTGCACGCTGGACGGCGAAGTAAGAAAATATGAAAGGTCATAATAATTCTTCCATTTCAAGTACATCACGTAGATTTTATTTAAAAGGTGATCAATCTGTTAGGTTTTCTTTCTGATAGAGTCTCTTGTTTTCGTCGCCGTCTAATGGGACGTTTATAGTGATTTCCTTGCAAAGTCGATTTTCTTCTTTCTTTGTGAGAATTTATAGTCGTTACGTTAAACTTAATAAAAATACGGTATTTGGACAACATATTTCTGCCATTTTTCTTTCTGCCCTAGTGTGCTGTAGTGTGTTTTAGCGTGCAAACTCGCACGCTAAGCGTGTCAAGGTTTAGCACGCAAATCCAATGGAAGGTTTAGCGTGTTAACATATCCTAAACAAAACCTAATGTGTCCTTTATTGTTCAACGAATTAAATATGCGCATAAAGTGTGTCTTAGGACACACTAAGCGTGCTGTGTTAGCGTGTTGTGAGCGTGCTATCACCTTTATCGCCGTGGAGGGTCACATATGGCCTCTATTGTTGTAGAGGGCAACACACCGGGGAAGCCGGAAACTAAGCGGCCTCTGAGCGAGGGAACATCGAAAAAGTGCTTGTTTCAAGGCGAAGTTCAATTCAAGAAGTCTTCGTGAAAGCGGAAATGGTCTGAGGAACAAACATCCACGTTAGTACAGTATATTTGCCTGTTCTGGGATGATGCCGGAGGTGACAAGTGGCCAATGCATAGGGACCCCGCGTTTTTGGATGCTTGTGCCAGTGCAGTCAACAAGGCGTGCAATTCCTCAAGAACTGGTTAGTCCATAATTTATAAACTTACTATTTAATTTGGAATAAATCTGGTTTTATCATACTTGACTTTAGATTTCATGTACATTGGAAAATCTTCACGGCTGGTGCTGATAAAAATCACTATTTTTTCATTTAAGTTTTTCCAGTATTTGAAATTTGTCTTTATTTTTTTCTTTCAGGTCCATCTTGTAAAACAAGGGTCAGTAAACATCTATCCAAGCAGTACTTAACCTTATCAGAGGCTGAGGAGGCATTACAAATAGTGATGCCAGGACACAACACACAAGCAATCCTCAGAGAACTGCATCTACAAGTACCATGCATGATAACATCCTATCACCCATCTTCCAGATTACCATTGTGGAAAGTGAGGGGCTGGAATTCTTTCAATTTGTTAATGAAGACTTCCTTTCACTTTGTTTACTTCCAGTAAATACAATTTAATTTATTATTTGAGTAGATGCTTTGAGGGTTCCTGTCCTCGAATGCCTATCAAGCAAATGCCTTATGGTTTGCTGGACTTCAATATTCGTTTTTTTGCAAAGGGAAGTACGCAGAACCTTGGCATTGAGGAACATGCCTCATGGCTTGCAACAATGTTTTCTCATTTTGGGCATAAGTGGTTGTGCCTCCACAGGGGACCAGGCTGGCAGTATGAAGTGAGTGGCAAATTGGATTCTGTAGAGTTAGAGGGATCTTTGTCTGATGCTATTGATTCCAGTGTTGAGGATACTGTGGGAGAATTGGATATAATCCAGAGTGCACTACAAGAGTCTTCACTGTGTTTAGATGATTTTGACTGGACAAGTGAAGCATTGGATGACAGTAATCCTGTAAGCCCAGTACCAGAGAATCCTGGTTCTTCTCAGGATATTGTTCATGTTCCTCACTTGTGGACTCATGTGGATGAGAGTCATCAACTAGACATGGAGCTGGGTTTCATTTCCTCCCAAGAAATGGAGAAACTCCATAGGAGATTCAACCTTCTGATCACAGCAAAAAAACAGCAACATCCTGGGTTATATGATCCATTGAAGGTTTGTTCTTTATTTTTCTATCTATGGATGATAAAAAATGCAAAGGTTTCCCATTGCAGGTGCTTACCATTAAAATAAAAGTGACATGCAATCACAATGTTTAGCTACTGTAGGGTATCAAATTTATCTTGACTTTGAAGTATGATGATATTGATCTGTTCCTATTTGCTAGTTAGAACTCCAAATTAATCATAGTGTTGATGTCACCTATTGTAGTTAATAATAATTAAAACATGCCCAAAAATGTATCAAAGTTGTGAGCCAAACCAGCAATTGTTTTAGGTCTCTTGAAAACTTAAGATGGATACCTTTGAAATCACCAATATACAGTATTCGTAGTATAACTGGCCAAATCAAACCACAATATGGTACATGTTTCAATCAACAGAAATTTCATAACTCCTGATGCCTTTGCGTCACCTGTTTGTTGTATTGGGGTGAAATCCACCAGGTTTGTGGTGACATGTCTGGACAATTCAACAATTACCCTATAATATGAACTTCTATGAACAGAAAGTATAGGAATTATAAAATATAAATCACTAGATTTCTGACATATATGCCATTATTTTAATCTTCCCAGAGTAAAGTAAATATTGCAAGCTTGGGGGCACGACAGATCCAAAAGCAAATCATTTCTTCCAGATTTTCAAAAACAGTTGATATTCAGGTAAGTTTTCTATTACTAAGTTATTTTACCTGTAGTGTCTGTGTTTTCCAGAGTTAAGTCATGAACCTTTTTTAAAAAGTAGATTCACAGGACAGATTATTACAATGAAGTGAACATTTTTTTATCCAAACATTTAAACCTTTTTCATTGTGAACAATGAGAGGAAGGTATCCAATACTTGACAAATTTCTCTTGGTGTACTTCAATTGCAAATGGTTACAGAGGTCAAATAATTAATAATAATGATAATAATTATAGTAAAATACAGTTATATACATGTAGCATCTTGTTCCAGTGGTCCAAAAACGCTTTACAGATGCTAAGTTCAAATTTTCATATAAAAAATAAAACATCATCATATGAAATAAAAACACCATGTTCACAAATACTAGTATTATTACTAACCTAACTACATGTATGACTATATATATAAAAAGTACAATGGCAATGTCTTAAAAATAATTAAAAAACAAATAATTGAAGATCAAACTAATAAAAGTCATTGACCACGTAAGCCTGTAGAAATAAATGCTCCTTAAGTTTCCATTTAAAAGTTTCCACCGATAGCAAATCTCTTATTTACTGCAGAAGGGTATTCCACAGTACTGCTGAAGCCAGTGCAAAAGAGCGACCACCATATGACTTGAGATTGTACACAGGTTTATTCAAAAGGTTTTTGGTAGACGAGAGCGAAGTGATCTTGAAGGTTTATAGGATATAAGAAGGTCCATTAAATAAGTTGGAGCTTACTTTTTGAGTGTTTTAAACGTGATTAGAAGAATTTTATATTCCATATTCTATACTTTTCCCTCTCAATAACCATGTAACTGCATGAATACATAGTTGTGCATTCATGCATTCATCATTTACATTTGACTAGCATACAATGGAATTTGTTTCTAATAATTGTTTATTAGTCCTAAGAAGTCTTACTGTTGAAATGATGTGATGAGTTGGTTTATTAATCCCAAGAAGTCTTACTGTTTAAATAATGTTGTGATGAGGTTGTTCTTGTTGTCTTCTTGGCATGATATGGGAAGAAACATGTCTATCTTCCTATATGTACAAAGGTGAAAGCACTTGAGAAGGCAAAGGAGACAATTCCACAAGGGAGGTGGTGGATCAAAGCAGATGCCTGTGATGTACGAAAGGGGTTGCAAGAGAGTATGCGTGGCACTTGGGCTGGTGACGAGGATCTTGGAGATGGTTTGTTGCAAGCCTTATATGCCAGTTACAAATCCAGATGTGTGTTTGTTAAGAGTGTGGGTACACCAGAAAGGTCAAGGCACATTGCTAGGGATATGGAAAAGCTGCGGCTTGAATTGGAGAGTGATTTGGAATTTTTGACTGCTGGTGCTGAGGCTTCCAATGATGTGTACAACAGGGCACTTCAGGGATGGGGGGGCAGATCGTCAGACCAAACGCTGATGGAATTGGCTTGGAACACTTTGGGTTTGAGGAACTGGTGAAGAAAGTTAGAAATTTCCAGGCTGAATTGAGTGCTTTTGCACAAGATGATAATGGTGCATCAGGAGACTTAATTTCATTGAAGTCAAGCTTCTTGAGGTACCTTAAAGATCTCTTCAGCAAGAAGCGTACTGCTGCAAGTCATCTGTTGGTGTTCATAATAGCAGACAAATTGCGTATTCGGAAACCATATGCTATACCAGTGCGCTTCATGCCTTACAAGTCCCTTAGTGATGCCAAACTGAAGGAACTAGAAGTTCAGTTGGAGGAAGCCATGAGAAATGCAGGAATGACAGTTGTAGGTATGTATGTTAAGAACTCTGTGGCTATAAATTTAATCAGGTTGCATGTTATAATATTTTAGTTCCAGAAATCTTTTGAACAATATTAAGAATTTGGCATAAATGCTATATACTAAATGACCACTTGTGATCATGAGAGCTGTTTGTTTTGATTAACAAAAACAGTGTTGTTAAAATATTTCCCTTTGCCTCACATTGTGGCTCAAAGAAAAAAAGGCATAAATGAAAAACAAAACTCTGAAAAAGGTAGTAAAATCAGTAAAATAGGCTTCCCCATTCACCATTTGGACATTTTTTTTCTAGATTTCACCACTGATGGGGAGTTCAATTCCCTCCAGACTGTGGGAAATGTACGACCTCTTTCAGTTCTTGAGCTGATAAAAAATTCCAGGAATGAAGCTAGGCGCATGACTGCCAACACCATTTCTTGCTTCTTGCAATTAGACAGACAAGGTAGGTGTTACTTCTATGTCAAAACCATGACAGTATATGTTACAGGTTTAATTTGATCTCGGGTTATTTTTTATTTAACCTAGGTGAAAATGAAATTCCTCTGTCCTCTCAGGAATAATAAGGGTTAGGACCTAGGTTAAATAAAAAATAACCTGAGATCAAACTTAACCTGCAACATGTATACACATGAACATTTATTATATGTGCCATTGTGTACAGTTGTATTTCATCACCTATTATGTAACAAACAGTTAACAATTTTTTTTGTCTTACTACTGTGCTGCTCCATTTTTCATTGATGTTGATTGTGAAAGGTTTGCAAGTTAAAATTGTCACTTTTTCATTATCTGTAGTTTTTCAAATTTTTGAACATTTTCTTCATGCAAACCTCATTCTCTAAATTCATAAAAACATTAAGTGTGTGGCTTACTTATATTCAGTAGCGGGTCAAATGAGACTTTTCTGTATAGGAAATCCACATTAAGTGTGTGGCTTACTTATATTCAGTAGCAGGTCAAATGAGACTTTTCTGTATAGGAAGAAGCAGTTCCCAGCAGTTCCCATAGAAGATGTAACTTGGTTACATTCATGTATGACCAGTCAGGGAGAAAATCCAGTTCCTTTTGAGAAGGCGATATTGATGCTGAGAAGGAAATTGTTTCCGTCCATGCACAATCCACACCCATGGGTTGAAGGTATTATAACAACCTGGTGATCTTGATATTAATTAAATACCCAGTACTGCACAAAAATGCTCCATTTATGGAAACACCGTTAGATACCTTGTAGAAACATATGATCAAGTCTGCAGTAGAACATTTATTTCACAGTGTAATTTGATGGAATCATGCCCCACACTATAATTTGCTTGGGAAATCCATAAACCCTTTAAGAGGCAGTGTCAGAAGGATTGCTGTTTTAGGTCAATTATGTGCTAAAATCATTACTTTGAGGCTCTACTCAAAAACTTTTTGTGAAATTACGACGAAGATATCAAATGAATTATTTTTATCAGAGAGAGCTCACCATAATGAATTTCTTGAGGATTTTTTTGAAGACGTAGCATCAAAACTTGAAAAAATTGGCCAATTTTTCCAAGTTTCAATCCATTCCATCATTAACATCCGTAGCAACAGGTGACAGGAAACAGTTTCAGTAGTCTTTAATAACAAAACTTGACCATTATTTTTGGAATTCAATTGATGCGAAGACAATGTCTAGCTTCTTATAAAGTTGCCAAATAGCGTGACACTGCCCCTTTAAGTTAGACCCGATTCATGAATTGACCCATGAAATGCATTTGTTTTCTGCCTTTTGTGAATTTTGATTGACGGATTGAGACACTTGGCAACAAATTATTGCCTTGATCTGTCTAACCCATTGCAAAATAGGAAATCAACCGGGTCAGAGTTCAAAGCAAAGTTGAAGGACTGAAAACTTACGTTGAAACTGCTTTTTTTCCTTTAGATAGACCTGAAACACCATGATGTGCTGAGATCAATCATGGCCATCTACCTCTATCGCAAAAAAATTGAAGACCTAAAGCATCATCTGACTGACCCTGCAAACTTCTCTGCAAATCTCTACCAACTAGAGAGAGATGCCCTTGTAAACAGATCCACCACCGTGAAGATCACAACCACCTTCTGAAACGCATAGTATCCCATCTTCGTGCAGGCCATATTCCAGGCATTGATTTACGCTACCTTAGGGATGCTTTGCATGACCCCTCTACAGGGTTGACATATGAGGCGCTCACAGGGAAGAACAAGCAGTCAGTGCCTGATTGTGAGCGCCTCATTAGTTCTGGTGTAATTTCTTTCCTGGAACGAAAAGGCCACACAAGTGGAGCCCATGTCCTAAGACGGATCCACAATTGGCACAAAGCAGTCGATGGACGAGGACTCTATGAGGAACAGCGATCGTGCTATTGCCGTGAAATGAAGGAGTGGTTATTATCAGACTGGATGCCATGGTTCAATGTTGAACCAGATTATAGTACTATTGACGTAAATAGGTAGTGTATCTTTAATGTACTTTCTTAGTTCATTTACATACATACTTTCTTCGGGGATCCCTTGCAGATTTCGGGAGTTAAAAGGCACTGGGAAAGTTACAAATATTGATGAAATGGGAGAGGTGACCAGGTCCTGTAAACCACATGCCAGTGTTGTACCAAAGAAATAATTATGTCACATAATATTGTAAGCTCACCCTAGTCATTCAACAGCCCTCTAGTTGTTATTGTTTTTTATATTGAGTGGCCTGAAATCTTTTAAAATGAATTTCTGCCTTTTTTCAGACCCATAAAGGGCATCTGTGGACAAACACAAGAAACCGTTGCTGGCCTGATTGCAAACTTGGAAAGTAGGGAGTTGAGACGGGCAGAGTATCAAGAAAGAGGTCTTCCCCCAGAGCATCCCCGTGCATCAGCAACTGATGATGTTGAAGGGATAATAGGCTTAATGCATGAAATGCTTGGAGACATATTTGATGTCAAGTAGTTTCTGGATGCACAGCCCAACATTTTGAATGAATTTGGGAAACGAATCGACCCTGAGCTGGAATTTTATTATTGGACAGGAGCCAATGAACGATACAGAGACTTCGAACTTCCCTCATTTAATGAACCATCTGGAGAAGGTATCATTGAACGCCTTGACAGAATCAGTTTGTCAAGGCGTGGAGACCCAGGTGTCTTTGTAGCCAACAGAGCCTCCCTTCCACAGAGGGGACAATTGACTGTGAGAGCACAGTTCCATAGAACCCCATCAGAGCTGCCTCCACCCCAGTTAGGACAGTGACAATATTGTTGTACTTGATTGACTTAAGTGTTGTCAACATGAAAATAATGCCCAATTTTTCCTAGGGGCTATGTCACGTGTTTGGTTGTGTATTTCAATTTTTTTGGTCACATTTTGGTGCTTATCATACAATTTTCAAGTTGCAGCCACAATCTTATGAAAGTATACATGTTTCAGACTAGTGAAAGTTGGTACCAAAACACCTAGTGAAAAAGCCCCATTTAAGGAGTTATTCGGGATTATTAGACAAATTGTTATTACTATGGCATTATGAGCAGCTGCAATGTATTACATAATTAGAAATTTTCAGTAATCATTTCAGACAATTTCAAGGACCTTTTTTGTACAGTTAAAATAGGAAATAAGCAGTTTTTTCCCCAAAGACCAATGCAAAACTTGAAAAAGGTTGCAGTGATAGTTCCAGTTATCCAGCCAATTCAATTTTTTAAATCCCTCAGCCTTACTACAGTGGAACCTCGATTTAACAAAGTACCAAGGGACTGGGGAAATTGGTTTGTTATATCGAGGTCTTTTTCCGTACATTTTAAAAGGTCAGACTGAAGAATATTGTTCATTTTATCAAGGGTTCGTTATATAGAGGTTCCACTGCAGGGCGATGTAACACTTAAGCATATGGGATCTCCTGGGTGATTATTTCCAAAATGTGCTTGCAAGGCAAGGACACAACAATGAACAACAGGGTAAATAGTTCTAGTAAATAGTTATAGTTTAAACCATACTGTATTGCTAAGTGTTAGGTGGCCAGTGATGTGGTGATAGGTAGTTTAAGCGCAGGGGCACAGTGTTGTGTTTTCCTATCTTTTTTTGAAAATTCGGGTGGGACCCCTGCCCAATAATGTGAAACTTCCAATTCCGGTTGGCATCTGTGGCTCAAAAATGACCATTCTTAATCTTCTTAATAATGTTTTATTACTGTCACTGTGCTGAACAATAAATATTGTTATAGTAAAATAATAATAAAAGTATTGCAGTATATACTGAGCCAATGGATGGCAAGCGTCAATCATTTACATCACTTCGACAAAAAAGGTAAAAATTGAAACTTCTGTGAGATCCTACACAGTGGCAGCCAGTTAAATATGGTGAAATAGCAAACGATACCAAGTAAAGTTTGGGTACCCAGTCAGAGCACATGATAAACACCAGCCACTTGCTTGGTATACACTCAAAGTTTATTTACTTCACTTTAAAACAAGCTTTCACCACTTGATTGTCCCAAATGCCTGCCTTGGTGATATTGATGGTTAGGTAGAAACCTATCATAAGGAAAGTAGTGCAAAACTAAATTCTCTTGACTGTCACGTTGTGTTGGATCCTTGAGTACAGGATGTACAAATTTAGTTAATTCACGAGCTATGTAGCGAACTTTCTCATAATTTGATGATGACATGACATACACAGCAATAGCATGTTTATCACTTGGATTGTCTGGTTCAGCCTCAAGTTTAACAAACACATTTCTGTTATATTCATTAAGGTATTCATAGGCCTCTTGTAGAGCGTTCTGTCTGGATGATGCATAGCAAGTTCCTACAACTTTGAATGGCAAACAGTGAGTTGTTTCGAGTTCATTAGAGTGTACTAGCTGATTTGTGCCATTTTCATTTAAAGACTCATGGTCATCTTCAGACTCCAGATCACAAGAGACTGATGGCAAACTTTTGCGCGTCTGGCCGGTTTTCAGTGGTGCAAGTTTCCAGAGCACTGTGTAATTCTTGCTGTGCATGTTTATGCGACAATGTGATGTACACTTGAAAGTTCCTCTCTGAATATTGGGTGCTTCACTTTTTTGAACAACACCATCTAAAACCTCTGTGTCAGTTTTGAGCAAAACTCTGACAAAATCCAGTTTTATCACAGGAAAGCAGGGAATTTTCCATTGAAATGACGAAAACCTGTCAATGTGGATGATTTCACATTGCATTTCTTGACATTCATTGCCATCACCTAATGAGAGGAAACTGACTGTTAGCTTTGTTACAAATGGATCAATCTTCTGCTTTTGCTAATAATCAAATGCTTCCTTCTAGCAGCAATTTTTACAAATCGTATTGCAAACTGCACTTGATGTGATGTCCACTGCAGCTGTTACATATATTCATGTGCTTGGGGTGAGTGGAGGTAGGGGTGTTAAACATGAAATACCTGTACTTTTAGAACAATTGAAACGATTACAAGGGAAATAACAAGTTAAACAACGATATCACAGTCTTGTTTTTTTTTTTCAATTTAATAGCTCTAACTGTGATTGAAAGCCTGTGAGCAAGTGCTTTAAGATGTGGGTTTTGTAAGGAAATCCAGCATTGTTTCTTTTATCCAAAATTAATACCTCAAGCACTGCATCAAGTACATTATGAACACAATGAAATGAAAAAATAAAGTAAGTACCATCACAATCATCTGTCGTAAAGTGCCCTGATGTTGTCCCTTGGACATCTTCTGTAGTTGTTACTGCCTACAATACAAGTTGAAAAGAACACATAGAAGAATCTGAATATAGTCCGCCTTTCTTGCACTTTATGTAATAACAGAAGAAACATCCCTGTAAACTAGGTGAAATTCAAGGGACGAGTGCAAAAAGGGCCAATATAATTATAGTATACTTGAAGGCTTGGTTTCAAGTTTTGTGTTTTTTGTAGGATAGTCCCATTGTGGACAAAGTAGTAAAGCATTCATGAAATATCTTTCTCAAATGCATTAAGAATTCATAAAACAGAGAAAATCAAAAGTGTAACAAAGGTTTGAAAACCTGGTCTTAATTAACAGAGAAGACATATGAAACATGAAACAGCTAAACACCTCAATCAAACCTTGAAAAGCATTTTATCAGATATCTAAACACTTCAAAGTTGGTAAAAAAATTGACCTGCACCTTTTTGGTTTTGGCCTCAACTTGTTATTTGGATGTCATGATGCACTCTTCCTTGTGTCTTGATAAATTACAAAAATAATTCAAAATTGACCGCAAATATATAAATTTTGGCCTTCAGCTCCTGAGCAACTGATACTTACCACACTAAACAAGGGGTAACTGTTGGTCTTCCCAGTTTTTGTATCCACATTACCAACCACTAGATTATTAGAGTATGAATCATCCAATATGCTACAAAGTCAAGGCCCACTAACAAAATAATCTTTAAGTTTCAAAACATTGACATGTTGTATAATTACCAAACAAGAAATATACTCACAATTGCATAGTTTTCTATAACATAACTCATCTGAGTGGTGTGGATAAATGCTGAAAGGATACTTTCCACATAGATTTTGAAGATCCGAGGATTGGTCAGTCTCCCATCTGTCAAGTGGTACTGTGGTGCAGGTGCTCAAATTGAACACTGTTTGGTGCTGGAATACAGCCTCAACCCTGCCAAAACATGCTTTGTATTCCTGTGATGCTCCCCTTCTTGACAGCAATTCCAATAGATCTCCTAGCGAAGCAACCATCTCAAATGCTCTTTGGATGCCCACACCCCTAATGTTACTTAAGTAATCACAGCCTGCAGCAATGCACATTTGACGAAACTGCTTCATCCTTAACGTTAGGCCATCCAGAATTTCAGGCAAGATGAAAAAGTCCCCATCTCCATTAATAGAAGCCTTGACCATTACCTACGACAAAATGACAGAATGTTATCATTGTACAAGCTGTATTTACTGGTGTAATGTTGCCATCCTTGTTTGGTAGTCCTAGCTACACTGCAATAACTTTTCAGGCTGATGACTGAGAAACCAACATACACACAAACCTTGTTACATCCACATGCCAAAAAGTCTGAATCTTCAGTAATCGTAAAATCTGCATAGCTGTTTGCAAGCAAGAAAGCTATCTGAGCGTCTGACTCGTAGGGTGAAACGATGTATTTAACATTTTCAGAGCGACAAATCTAAAAAGATAGAAAGAGAGAAAAGAGGTTATTATGTTTAGAATCCACTGGACATGGGACGAAAGGACACAAAGGAAAGTTGAGGATAATCTGATGCTCCGTATTTTATATAAATTTGCTGGGTATTAAGGAAATGTGAAACACTCACATTAATACAACTGGTAACATCCTCAAACATGACTTCCGCTGCTTTGCCGCGTAACTTATTGCCTTCCACGTCAGACAAATTTTCCTCCTCGGCTATTCTCTGGAGATTTTCTCTCTCTCTGTAAGGAAAAAAACAAAAAAGGGATAAGCGATACTGTTTAACTTTCTGTAAGCTTATGCGGGATTAATCTCACCTTCGCCTTCTTCCATTTTCACTTGCTTTAGCTGGCAAAGGCAAACCATCGAAAACCACAAATGGTCTTATTCCAGCCTTCACTGCACGGAGGTAGCCTTGAAATATACTACTAAACCTTCGATTAAAAATTAACACTACCATAAGGTTCAAGCCTGTACTAAACAAAATAGATGGCTAATAAAGCGAAAAACAAAAATTTCCGTCACTTTTCTCGGCCTCCTCGTTCGCACATCGACAAATACAAAGCCTTGTGCACCCAAAACAAAGCATCGATAGCTGCAGTTGTAGTCGAAAATTCACAGAAGTTAACTTTTCTGCTGAACCTTGTAAGGAAAGGCCACAGATTATGAATACCCATTACGCATTCATAGGCGTTCAACAGAACTGACTTGCATTCTCACATCGGAGATGTTCACTCAACTACGTCTCAAATACAAATGAGCCGATTTTGAATTTTACCCTTAATGCTACTAAATCCCAGTGCGCACACTGCCTGGCAACCAATCAAATGCGCGATGAAACTGCAAAGAAAGCAAACAAATTAACGTTGTCTCGATCAGTCCCGAACTTTGCTTTGATTGCTATTTTTGTCAAACAGCTAACAAACATTGACAGTACAAGGCAAAATAGCATTCCGCATATTCGTCAAACCAGGTACACTGAGTGATTTTATAACAAACACTACCTTCTGGAAGCCTGTGTTTGGTGCTATTGCCAAGTCTTGAAAAATGGCTATTTATCTGCTCAACGTCCTCTCCTGTTGTTGCACCTGCACTTTTCTGCCAGCAACCACCCCACAACACCTTCAAGATATAATTAACTGCAATACTTAAATAATCTGACTGACAAAACGCAAGATTTTATAAGCGCAAGATGGATCACCTAAACCAGGTATTTCAGCCCAGTTTATCTTACCTGAGTCATCTTTAAATGCACTTAAATTATGCGCATTTTTTTCATGAAAGATTACGTATTTGTCCTTTACACTAGTGCTATTATTATTCAAAACAAGTGAAAAAATCGGTAAATGGTCAGATATGACATTGAGAAAAAGACCACTTATTGAAGGACAAAGTGGATCGTTCATGAAAAAGTTATCTATCAGTGAAGCTTTGTTTGCCGTAATTCTAGTCGGATGTGTAATGAGTGAGAAAAACATCCTAGAGTACAAGAAATCCAAGAAGTCACTTGTCGCTTTATGGCAATGGTGATTAATTAGATTTCAATTCCAGTCATCCATTAAAAATACAAGCTTATTTTCTTTGGTGATTTTTCCCAGTACTAGGTCCAAATCAGACAGAAATTCATTTAACTGTGAGTCGTGTGGGTGATAAATAATGCCGACAATTCCATTCTATTCTTTTGTCCTATTAATTTCAACAAACAAATATTCAGCACTTCCGTCAACAGGGAACGCTAGATCAGGACGTTCTTTGTAATTTAAATGCTCACCAAGGTAAAGGCCAACACCTCTACCAAGACAAGTGACCCTGGGTTTCTGCAAAAAATTGTAACCCGCCATATCGCAAAAATGTTAACATCCATCAAGCCAAGTCTCAGAAATCCCAACAATAGGAAGTTTCAATGGAAGTTTGCCTAGAAAATTTGAAAGCTTATCAAATTTTTAGATATACTACGAATGTTCATATGGAGGAAAGAAATTAAGGCCTGATTCAATGCTACTGCAGTTTAAGTTTAGGCGACTTTGCTCTTTGGCTAACGTGTTGTTAAAGCTATCTTTGGTATAGTATTCACAGCTACTGTGTTCTAAATAAAAATTTATGTCTGGATCATTGTCTTTACAAAGACTAAAATTTTATAGGACTCACATAACAAAGGATTAAACTTTAACTGAGCTAATCTATCCGGATCAAAATTAATAGTACCGCCATTCATAAATTCAAACCGAGCTAGCTGAAATTGATCATCGTCTAAATTATGAAACTGTAAGGATGATAAACTATTCACTTGCTGGTTTATCACAAATGACTAAGCGATCGAGGACAAAATATGGAATTTTACCTGCCTGTTTAGCAGCTTTAAGATTAGGAATTTGAGACTCTCTTTTCTGTAAGGTTGCCGGCGATAGATCTTCGCTGATATAAAGGTCGATAGGCTTCTCCCGCCTAGCTTTGCGTAAAACTTGCTGCCTCTGTTTCCAATATCTTAATCTGCTCACAGTGGTTCTCTGTTGATTCTGGTTTGCTTGGTCTGAACTCAGGCTCTAATGGAGAAATAAACCTAGTGATCAACCCACCCCTGAACCACCCATCTTAACACAACCTTGGATAGAAGACTGGGTCGGGAGACGCCAAATGTCTCAAAGAAGTGGCTCTACAGGGGATAAAGAATTCTGACTTGGTGTGCAGCCAAACATATATTAAGATGACCGGACTCTGGAAATGTCTTTTCTTGTACTTTATTGTCCTGCTAAAAGTAAAACGTCTGACAATTCTGGGAAGTCTGCTGAGCCTATCTTAGCCTAGAACATGACATAAGGCAAATGACTGGCCATCAAGTCACAGTCAGAGGGAGAGACACGAAGAACACAACTTACTGGCATAACCCTTTCTACCAAAGCAACCGACATGAAGACCTCTTTTTGTGATGAGGTGCAAGCGACTATTTTAGCGACTTGCGTGAGCGTCACCTTTGTCACGCAACCTGGAAAACGCGTTACGCTTGTGACTTGATGGTCATCAAGCAAAGTCTGCAGAACTACTGGGTTTGTGTTAGGCGAAATAGCCTTTGGTCACAACCAATGGGAAAGAGGAAGGGCAAAAACAGCATTTGAAAAGTCCTAACGCGCCCATGTAGTGCCGACTGGAACCAATTCTTTGAATGTAGATTAAAGGCAAGAAACAAGCCTCGCGGAGTGAGAAAAGGCGCACGAGAACCTTGCAAGTTTTACAAAACACAGTCCTTTTTTTCAGTCTGTAATAATAAAACCCAACGAGATTGAAATAGCGATGACACGGAGCAGATCTAATCTAGCAAAATTGGATAGAGTGTTCCTAAGATATCAGAGTCTGCAAAGAAAGCTTTGCATCAACGTCCCGAACATTGTTTGTGTAAATTGATCACAATCCGTAGTGTTCAGTGTCATTAAGTTCAATGTGACTTTCAGTTCTTTCTTGACTTCTAACAGCATTTTGAAGCACACAACTTTATAACTTGCTAGAAGGTGTATAAGACAGTTTAATGAAGGAACGCAACTTTGTCTTTTGTGTTGTGTAAATTGATCACAATCCGTAGTGTTCAGTGTCATTAAGTTCGACGTGACTTTCAGTTCTTTCTTGACTTCCAACAGCCATGTGAAGCACGCAACTTTACAAACTTGCTAGAAGCTGTATAAGACAGTTTAATGAAGGAACGCAACTTAGTCTTGTGTGTTGTGGACGAGACGCTGAGGGCCGCAATCAGCTTGTTTTAACAGGGCTCAACTGGGCCCATACGTCTTTGTCTTTGTCCTTGTCTTTGGCTTTGTCTTTTTTGAGGTGAACTTCTTTTCTTGGCTTTTGCTGTTGCCGGGTTGCTGCTAGGGGAAACTGTGGTAGGCTTAGCAGTGCCGCTGCTGGTTGGTGTTACCTTCTTCTTTACTGCCTTTTGGCCGGCGGGCGCTTCATCCACAGAGCTGTCGGACGAAGACAAACTGCTACTGCTGACAGGTTTCCTGGCCGCAGGCTTTTCTCCTGACACCTTGCTTTTTTGAGCTGGCCTCGATGACTTGACAGCTCCGCGGGGCTCTTTCCCTTACTGGTAGTTGTTGGTTTGGCAGCGGTCTTATCTGGCTTCTGCTTTGCTGGTGCTTCATCCTCAGAGCTAGAGGAGCAAGAGGAGGAAGCTGGAGATGGGTTTGCAGATTTTTTGTTAAGAGGCCTTTTTCCTAATGCCATGGCTTTCATAATTGGCGTGGATGCTCTTGGCGGCTGTGCAGGCCTCTTCCACTTGCTGCCAGAAGAGCCCGGAACTGGATCCCTCTGTGTCAAGACCTCTTGACTGCTGGGAGGAGTTACACTTCTGCGCCTTTTTCTAGAGACAGGCCTTGACCGCCTTGGCACGGCTTCTTCTTCTTCATCATCAGCGGTAGGCTCTTCTTCTTGCCATGCGCTGGGAAGACGAGGTCTGGTCTCTGACCTTCTTCTACCATGCCAGCTCCTTCTGGAAGACGGGCCAGGTGTAGCGTCATCTTCCTCTTCGTCATCGGCTGTGTCCCAAATGGACCTGGTTGAGACTGGTATGCGACGCTTGGTTATGGAATTTAATATGAAGTCTCGCATTCTACGAGGACTGGGATCTTCTTTAAAGGCCGCATTCTGCAGTGTACGTTGAGCTTTCTCAGCAAATTCTTGAGGATTCCTCATCAAGGTCATGGGGACGAGCACATGGACGCACATCATGAAGAGAGGGCCGGCTGCATTTAGGCCATGCATAACCAAGTCTTCGACCTCAGCCTGGCCGTCTATGGTGCGTAGGAGCGAGATCACGTCTTCCTGGCTTGCCAGTTGGCTCGTGCTCTTATCTTTGTTCTCCAGCCTGGAGAGGACGTCTCTGAGCAGTTCGAAGCGGCTGGCAAGGTCTGCAACATATTCGGGCATGAAGATGGTGCCGCTGTACTGTTGCAAGAGGGGCAGCTTTTCTCTCATAGTCTGCGCCAGCTCCGATATGGTGATGTTAGGCCTCTGAAGCCACTCGCAATTGAAATTGTGCACCCTCTTCACTATGGCTTGTTCCTTCGGGTCTCCTTCAGAGCATTGATGAATTTCTGAAACATTCCAAATGGAATGGTGTGTACCATTTCATTTTCCAAACAGAATTTCCGGGACTCTAGTTTAGCTTAGGTGTTGAACCCACAACATCTGTGTTTCCAAATTTCACATGGTTCCCCGGAAATCTACTTACCTGGCCCCAGTTGTTCGAACAGTGCATAACTCTATCCAGCAGATAACCCGCTATCCAGCAGATACATGTAAATTGTAACATTTGCAACATTTAGTTGTAATACATGTACATTGCATCCACTGTATAGTGACTGGATAGAGGTATCTACTCTATAAACAACTGTGACCTGAATGTTAAAATTTGTAAGGCTTTGTATGGGTATTCCAAATATCTTTGGCATTCTTCTAGGAAGTATGAAATTCTGTTTTGCTTGCCTCATATGTATGATATGTATTTCCCCGGGGGTGGGGTGGGGGTTATTCCAAAAAAAGTTGGGTGGAGGTGTGCAGCCCACTTTCTGAATCCCTAACCCTATTTCAGACCAAAATTATTGATTTTCCCTACCCTATCTCAAACCTGACCAAAAATTCAATACCCTATTTCAGACCTATTTCATGTGAAAGAGCTTATTCTAACAAACATCCAATTCAAGACTAGAGTGCACAAACCATACCCTATTTCAGACCAAAACAGCTAAAAAACCATATACTAAGGAGCTGCTTATACCTATATAGCCCATATAAGAGAGTAACTCCCCCCCCCCACCCTCGGGTGTATTTCTTTCTTAGGATGGGTATTCCTCTAGTGATGGTGGTTCTACTCCAAAGCAATCTCCTGTATTGTTGCCCTAAAGACGCGTCAGGGGTATTCCTTAGAAGAGCACTTAAAATATATTGTTTGCCCACTGGACTTAGACCAATTTTGAGAGTTTTTTTGAAATCTATAAATTTAAAAGACCCAATCACATCCCCAAACAGTCATTCAACTGAGGAATGGACGAAGCTCATGGCACTATTGGGGTCCTCCATAGCAGGAGTCAGCAGTGGCTCTTTGAAGGGCCCTTGCAGGTGTATGCGGTGGGAATAAGTGGGATCTCCATAGCCTGATCTCTTTCTCTAACAGTTCAATAAGCAAATTAAGTGGCAATCCACTCTGTCCACCAGCTCGTCAGTTTAGGACATTATGCCAGCCCTCAATATCATTGTTTGTGCCCACGAGCTGACAGTAAACACTCCAGTCTTTGAGTGGGAACACTGTGCTCTCGATCCACCGATGGTCAATATAACTGACCAGGTCTTGGAGAGGCTGGGTTTGAGCCTGACAACAGATGAGCTGGAACATTGGGCCGATTCCATGGTAGGGCAGGAACGGCAGGGCCATCAGTTTCCTGATGTAGCAGTAGATGTCAGTGTTGATTGTGTGAGCTGCTTGAACTCCCAGCTCTTGAACCTTTGACAAAAGATACATACCCAGTAAGTAACATGATCAATATGAAAAAAGATACCATTTGCCATAAAAAATCTTGGATATTATCTCAGAGTTATTTAATCATTATAAGCTTTTATGCACATGGTATCTTATCACCTTAGTTATTGGTGAATTTGTGAATTGTATATTGTTTTCTAATTTGCACACAAACACGCATTCTCCTTGAAAGAATCAAAGTACAACTGTGAAGAAGTCGTGGATATTTGACCTTATTTGCGATAAGGTGGATTAAGCCAAGGTGACTCGAGAAAACAGCATTTTAACTAGTTCAAATGCGTAAAAACTCTTTCTGGAAAGTGTTTTAAACAACATTTTAGTGCATTTAAGCGGCCAGCTCTTTTGAGCGTGAATTTTTTTTGTTCATGAGCTTAACACAATTTAACCTTGGGGTGCATATTTACATATTCGCTTTTGAATGAATTATCAAGGATAACGTGAGAGTTAAAACAACTTGCTCCTTTTGAAAGCTTAACAGGTTTCTGTCTTGTCTGTATAGTCGGATAAATATCAGGCAAAAGGACGATTTCGCCAAAACGAGGACAGCCAAGCTGCAGTATTTCGAGGAAATTTGTTACACAAAGCTTTCGAATGAACGCAACCGAAATTTGACATGCAAATTATCCTTTTTACTTCCAATGTGAAACGCAACATTTGCCGTCGTCTTCTTAAATAACCATTGATGCCATGTTTTTGGATATTAACATAAACAAGTTTCATTCAAAACTTTTACTAAAAAATGGCGCATTTAGTTAAAACGAAGAGTATTTCCCAAAGCAAACTTGTGTTTACATTGTGGCTAGACGTGATGTGCCACAAAAATAATTTGATCAGATTGCACTGTTCTCATTAGAATATTATTTCCAACGCTGAAAATGGCGTTGCAAATACAGCTATATTTGTGTCAAAAGTTTCCGTCATCAATTTCTGTGCACACCTGGAAAATATCTTGGGTTGAACGTAGGAGAAGCTGTGCTGGTGATGGAATATTGTTTATAATTTCTTTTGCCGTCTGGCTGTTTGATCGAACGTTCCTTTTGCCGTTTATTCGTTCGATCCGAGCTGAAATAAAGTTACTTTACTTTACTTTTTTCATTCCGTTCATCAGTTCAACTGTTGCTCCTTAGACGTACTTCGTAAAGCCAATAGAGGTGTTCTGGCAATATTTCGGAAAATTGATATCTATTTTGTCTGCCGTTGACATATCGATTTGTTTACATCTGAGTGAGTGACAAATTTGCATAATCTGACCCCCAACAACAGTCGTTCCTACGCTTCGCGTATCCACAACTAAAAATTAGCGAAAAAAGGCTTAAGCAGTTGAAGGGCTTGGTGGAAAACTGTGCTAAAATTTGCTTGAAAAATTTTTTTCGTCAAAAGTGCCTGAATTTTCCATTGATCTTAAGAAAATCATGTCATAACCACATATTCTGTGAAATCACTGCCCAATTCATGACATGAATTTGACAAAATTTTAACAGTTAACTAAGAAATTATGTTTTGAGATACGTCAAAATTAACTGAGAAATAACTAAAATTTTAACTGGTACATATTCAATTTTACGTACAATGAATGGTTTCCCTTGATTTGTGTCATGGACGACTTTAAACCAGTCTTCTGGCAGAAGGACCTTCACACACTTTTTTCTTTTCTCTATTTGGCTGAAGTTCCGGTCGTTCTCCAGGTATGTATGTCCTCTTGTTAGGAACTTAATAATAATAATTATTATCATTTCGTAAATGCCTCTTTGTTGAAGGTCAAAATAAAAACCTATGATTGAACTGTTCTTCTTTCACCTGGACATCCATCTGAGTAGCAGATAAGCGATCTGTGGGTAAATCAAAATTAGATTACTGAGTTGTCATTGGTCAGGATAGAGGCCATTTTTTTCCTTAACCTTTTCTCTACAGATGGCGAAAAAGTGCTTATAATGAAAAGCGTGTTAAGTACTTTCCATCATGACAAAAACTGGTCTGAGTATTTTCGAGGCTTGCCGTAGTTGTACCCAAATGGAGCTTCAATTAACTCATTTGTGCGTTTCTCTGGTTGATTTACGTTTATCAGGAACATTTTGATGGCTTCCTCAGAAATAACGCAAGGACGCTAGATTAGTAAGAAAAAAATTCTGCCCTCCATATTATATTGTCTATATTATTGTTTCAGACACTTTGCTCTTTGTGTAGTACATTTGTGACCCTCCACGGGATTTCAAGGAATAAGGTGAATGCACGCACATGGCACGCTCGCACACTAAAACAAAAGAACTAGCTTTTAACACGTTAGCTGCATGTTAGTTACTTGCCTCATTAACATCGCAGCCATTGTCTTCCTCCGCACGGCAGAGACAAAGGAACATGTTAGGATCTTGCTTGCAACTTTGCATAGTATAACACGGTGACCGTGTCAAATTTATAACACGCTCTTTGAGGTTAAAGTTGCGTTCGATTTGTACAAGCAGTATGTCATAAGCTGTAAGGCTTTCTATTTGCTCAACAATATGATTCTAGTTGTCGATATCCAGTGCAACATCGGTCTATGATTCGCCGAACACAATGCAATGTCTCGACTTGTTGTTCATTCATTTAATCCGGCATTTGAGTTCTCCCTTTTTTTACAATTCCTCGATTTCTTAAAGTAGCTTGACAAACACGGACCGAAGCGAACTCGTATGTAAACTGCAAGCAGTGTCTCTTTTGCGCGAAAATCCGCAGTCAAAAACAAGGGAAGGAAGGACTCAAAACACCTTGAGTGTCCATGAGCATGCGAACGTGATATGCGAAGCCACGAGCCATAAGTCGTGCGCGCGTCGGAAGACGAGCGAAAAAATCTTTAAACGCCCGCGGTACTTGCGGCTTCTCCACTCGCCCCTTGTATGTCACGCTCGCAGTCATGCTCACTTTCCTTACAGGTTTTCGAGTAAAAGAAAGACTGATCGCCTAACTCATATGATGCAAAGCCAAGGACTTCACTTCCGTTAATAAGTGAGGGATTTTCCAGCTGAACGGACAATCAATTTCAGCTTTATTTAAACTGAGAATTTGCATACATGTGCGCGCTACTACATGTATACTATAAACACGCACACACAGTTTTTTCGTACACTGAAGAAGGGTTGTACACCCGAAACAGCTTTTATTAATGAGACTTTCGATATTTGGTTTGATAATATTAATTATCATTCTGCCTGTAAACTGTGTTCTCACCGTGCTTCTTTGTTTGCTAGAGTATCGGAGGCATTATTTAATTTATATTGTTAAATTTGCTCGGGAAGGCTAGTAGTTTCCAATGGAAAACAAGAGGCTACAATTAGCCTAAACTCGGGCTTGCAAAAAACAGTACTGTATCCCTAACTGGAAGTCTGTCTTTCTTACATCGGACGCATTGTGTTTAGCTTGTGTTGGAGTCTATTTCTTTAGACCCCTATCAACATATATTCCTCTAAAATACAGCTCAACCATTGAGAACAATAATTATAACACTTGTAAAAAATATTTCTAAAAGAACAAGAAAAAGAGAAACAGAAAAAATAAAGCCCGTGATATATACCACTAAAGGACATCAAACCTGGTTTAGCTGCGTCACAGGTAGGAACAATGACCTTTAGGCCACAGAGGTTTATCATTATATGCAAGGTGATAAAAATAATGTATTGATTCCAAAAAAAAACTAAGCACACTTGTTTTCGCTTCGATGGATAATTGTTTGAGAAAGGAAACGCTTATTGAACGATGTAGCATTTCTTCGCATAAATGTGAATGGAGTCTCGGTGAAATGTGAGTAGAAAATTAATTAGCAGAGTGAAACTGTTTACAAATACGTCAATCCAGGGTCATTTGAAACACAAGAAAGGAACGTTTCTGGACAGTTTCAAGCCGCTAGTACATTTGTAAAAACTAATCACTTATCATTCAAAAATTAAAGTCCAGAAATTGAGATATTGTGGGAAAATAGTAAATTAACTACCTGTCAAACAAAATCTCAGGGGTGTGTGATATCCCGTACTTGAGTTATTCAACAAAATGTACATCTCAATGGAGCAGATACGGGGAACACGGCAGTCCATCTGGAGTTAAATTTTGGTCATGTTAAAAGCTTTCTTCTCGCTGTTGAACTTGCAAACATTCGTATAGACACTTCTCTTAACATATTGGTTGTTCAGACTTCAAAGACGCAAGGTGAATTGACGTTTTCCGATACGTGACAACAAGTATCATTCTTGCTGTTGATATGAGATTTATACTTCCGAATCACTCGGCCATGAAAGGTCAAACTCCCTTTGTCTATAGTCTCTAATTTGTGGCGCGCGCGCACGTGTCTTTCGCCCGCCACACAATCCATCGCCAAAATTAGAGACTACTTGTAGTCTACTGAAGCAGACACGAGGAAACACGGCAGTCCATCTGGAGTTAAGTTTACTCATGTTAAAAGCTTTCTTCTCGCCGTTGAACTTGCAATCATTCGCATAGACACTTCTCTTAACATATTGTTTGTTCAAACTTCATAAGACACAAGGTGAATCGACATTTTCGATACGTGACAACAGGCATCACTCTGTTAAAAATAATTAGCGCTTGTGCAGAAACGCCGGAAGTGCACTTTGTGGATGATACTCGATGACGAAAAAGAATAACCGTCGGTAATCTTAGACCCGGGCGACGCACGAGACGCGCGCAGCCCGAGTAATGAAGTTTATTTCTACTGTTGATATTTTGACATTAACAGTGGTAAATAACTGTGCATGTAATCAAACACGACGTGAAGGCAATCGATAAAAACTGAAATTTGAACTTTGTTCTTTCTTTTAGTTCTTCTTCTGTAACTTAAAGCTAAGAACGATATAAACATTAACAGAACGCGAGCGATGGAGTGAGTGAAAGAGCGATTTCCAATCGAGTTCAAATCATTTTCAATCTTTGCTTCCGTCGTCTACAAATGGTTTTACTACCAAGAGAGAACAAACCTTGTCACACTTTCCATTTCCAGGAACGCTTTTAAAACTGAAGCAATTTATCAATTAGATAAATACAACAAACCCTCGCTGAATACATATTTAGCCAAAACACCGACTTTATTTACTGTAGAGTTCCAGGAATTACTTGAAATATTCTGAGAAACGTATCGCTTCAATTGACGGGCTTTTTTTACCTTTACTGGCATCAATTCATACTCTTCGCTTGCAAAAACGTGACTTAGGCCTGGTTTAAACATCGCATTTACATGCGCCGAATCAAATACTAATTTTAGTCGACTCGAATGAATACGTTCGGCTCATTCGATTTAAACGTCGCATTGTTTTGCCGAATAAAATTGCTGAGCGTGAGTGACGTGTTTTAAATTCCCATTTGAACAAACATAAATTATTTAACATAATTTCAATTCGATTCGGCACATGTAAAATGCGACAATCAACTGTCCAACTTTATTTAAGTTACATGTAAACTGCCTGACTGTTCTTGGTTTGAATTACCAACAAATGTGATTATTTTACAGGAAAAATCAGATGAAACCTACATACATATCAAGAACGAAAACAAGAAAATGCATTTTCAAAATTGCGCCTTTTCAAGAAAAGGGGTAGTTACACTGAGAAAAACACCCGATGCAATCTAAAAAATATTGATTCTAATTTAAAATGCGCAAAAGACAGACTAATAGTGCCATCTCAGTGTTTTCCAAATAAACTAGTTTTCTTAAGTCTATGAATAAGAGTCCTTCTCTTCCCTCTACACTTGCTGTCAATGCGCATGGCTATCTGATTCCATTGCTCACTAAAACATGTCGAGTCAAACTTTCTTTGTAAAACGGACACAAGGAAGCCTAATTTTGCACTGTCCAACTGCTGGAAACCTTTAGTTCCTGACGTGTTGCACCTCGCCATCTCGTTGTCCGTGAAAAGAACATCAACACAAGCAAGGGCGGCAGTAGACATGTCAGTACCAGTCGCCACAATTGAAGTGACCTTGGCTCGCTGCTCATTGGTTGGCCCGTGGCTGCTTGGCACTAATGGGATGACGTGCTGATCAACAGGCTGCAGGGGCGGTCTTGGTGGAGCCACCTGGGGAGGAAACACGGGCGATAGTTTTTCTCTGTGGATTTGATGGAATGTACTCAGGACGGGACGCTGAGATTCACTGGGCTCTATGCTGGATGTGGCTGTTTCCTGAGAAGTTTGGACAGTGGGGCTGCTACAGAAACCCATCAGAGATGCGACTGCTTCTGAATCCAATGTTGGGAAGTCTGAATCTTCATCAAATAACAGCGAAGCAGCAGGCTTCGGCTCATGCTGATGGAGACACTTGAGTGCTGTCAACTGCTTAACTACCTCTGTCAGGTTCAATATCTGCTGTCGCAACTCGGTCGTCATGTCGTAGTGGTCGGTCTGTACTGATGCGTCAGCTGTAGAGCGCATACTAATGTGGCACTAATCGTTCGCCTCGCTTGTCTCCACATGTTGGTCTCCGGTTCTCTTCCTCTTTAGCTCAGCTTGTTTTTGGTTTTGTTCATTAAGAAATTCAGCCAACAATTGCACCTGCAATTAATACTACTGTCAGTGATACATCTTCAGCACACACAACATGCCTATATATTTAACTAGCACTCAACATCAAATTCGCATTTTTAACTTTACTTAGAAAAACCAAGGTATTTTAGAACTCTGTCCCGGCGATCTAAAAATTTTAGAACGTTCTTCGCGAAACACGCATTTGGAACAGCTAGCTATGTTATAACTTAAACCATTCTAGACCTAGGCTAAATTACAGAATACAGGGCCACTTTTAACCATGCACAAAAAAGCCGGCTCGTTAGGCTCGTTTGCTCTTACACGCATATCAATTATTCCTCGTTCTTTCATCCACTGCCGAACCAAACAAGCCGCTAAATATATGAACCCAACACTTAGTGACAACTTTTCAGACAAACCTTTAACCAAACTCGCATTACGAACTTTAGAATAGCATGCTATTCTGGAACTATAACGCTGCTAGATATATGGCTATTCTAGAACGCAAGCTCTCATTTTAGACAGTACAGGACATTTCAGCTGAAGAACTCTTATCTAAAGAGAATTATCTTTCCTAACCGCATCAGAAAATTCTACGAAAATAGGAAGTGGACATGGTATCTTCTGCATCCACTATTGTCAATAGGCAGTTTAAGACACCCAGCATGACGGTGACAGCGGGAAAAACGTCGCTTAATGATTTCACGATCTATGAAACTTGAAACTTAAGAGCATAGTTAAGAGCGATTATCCCAACTCGGTTGCTGTTTTATTTAGGTGAACTCTCTGGAGTTGACATCTTAAGAAAAATATCCAAGCGAAGTTTAAATAAAAAGAGTGGTAAGAGAGATTCGTCGTTGTATGTTCACGTTGTTGATAAAACTTGAATTAGTCAATTCACGACGTCAATTGCTATTTGACATTTTTGTTGCCTTCGCCGTAGTGGGATCTTAAACTCCCTAGCATCTTTCTCGAGACATAAGATCGCGTTTTACGAAACATGCATTTCAGTGAGCAATGGAATCAGATAGAAGAAAAACTCTTGTCGTCAGAAAATTCTTTTTCCTAACCATGAACTACTTCTGGAATATAAAGTATAGCAATAATATTTTCTATTCACTATCGTCAATACCCGTACTTTTCTCAAAATTTAGGTTGCCTTAAACGAAACAAGCTAAAACGTTAGCAATAAAAGGAAGCAGACGAAACGATGGCAATTTAAAAGACTATTTTATTCACCTCGTCTTTCTCAGCATCTTGCGTTCTTTTCGTTTTGGGTAAGCCAGGAGTGTCTTCAATTGAACGTTTTCGCTTGCTCTGTGGCTTCAAGGGAGAGCATTCGTCAAACAGGTGAGCGTTTGCAGGATCGTCCACGAACAGTTTCTCTTGGTGATTAAGATAGGAGATGTCATCTGGAAAGAAGTCAAACGAAAAATTAGTGTCGGTCGCACATCTACTGACAGCATAAATTTTAATAACAGATGTAAAGGAACTTACCATGGGTTGTAATGACCATTGCTTCCAGTAATTTGCCACTGTTTCTGATGGTAACAGTTGAAGAAGTCGACGGCGCGAGGTCAGTAAAAGAACTTTTTGTTTCCTTATCTTTTAACTTTTTGGTATCCACAATGCAGGTGCTTTTATCAGTACTGAAATAAACCAGGGACAGCTTGGGAACTTTCGTAAGATTTCTCAGAGCCATGATCAGATCGTGTAATTGGATAGTGAAGTAACGTTAGTAAGTACCACTTCTTAAATAGCTGCAGATATTATTACTGGCCACAAAACTTTAAAGAATGAATTTGTTGATGGGCGGAGGGAAAAATCTCACCTTTTCTGTAACAATAGTCTGTAATTAAGACTTCGACGTGCGGTAAACTTTTGATAATAAGTTGTTTCAAATGCCGCGCTTTTATTTCAGAGAGGACAAACTCACCCGCTACCGGTGCGATCGAGAAGGACTCACTTTAATTCACTTGTTCCCAGGAAAATTAAGTTGTTCTAAATGCCACGCTCACCTTTCCTGTAACAATAGTTTGTAATTAAGACTTGACGTGCGGAAAACTTTTGTTCACAACTCGCGAAAAAGAAGAAAACAGGAAACGACAAAAAGAAAATTAGATGTTCTGAATCCCCACATTTTATAATAAAAGGAAAAAATACCATACGTTACAATAAAGATCAAGAAAAAGGTTTTGCATTTTTTTACTTCGAATCACACTAATAAATAACAAATTCAACACTGCCGCACATTATTTATTACATAAAGATACTTGTTATATGCTATTTTCTACAATTGACTTTTCTACAATTGACGCGCTTTTATTTCAGAAAAGAAAAAGCCACACATTGCAAGCGCAATTGAGAATGCACTTCATTTCCCTTGTCCCGGGATAATAAGTTGTTCCACATGCTGCGCTTTTATTTCAGAAAGGAAAAACTCGCCCGCTGTCAGCGTGATCGAAGAAGATTCACTTTAATTCACTTGTTCCCCAGAAAATTAAGTTGTTCTAAATGCCGCGCTCACCTTTCCTGTAACAATATGCGGAAATTAAGACTCTGAGGTGCAGAAAACTTTTATTCTCAACTCGCGAAAAAAGAAGAAAACACAGAACAACAAAAAAGAAAATTAGATGTTCTGAACACCAGATTTTATAGTAAAAGGAAAAAAAACATACTACAAGAGATATCGAGAAAAAGGTCTGGCAATTTTTTTACTCCAAATCACGCTAACAAATAACAGTTAACGCTACCGCGAATCATTTATCTATCATTTATCTATCATTTATCTATTCTCTACAATTTACTTTTCTCCCATGATAATTAAGTTGTTCTAAATGCCGCGCTTTTATTTCAGTAAGAGAAAGCCCCAATATTGCCCGCACAATGGTGAATACACTTCATTTTACTTTTCCCGGGAAAATAAGTTCTTCTAAATGCCACGCTTTTATTTAATTAAAAGGTAAAAAGACACGGTGGACCCATGATCCATGCAGACGGATTCATTTTGTCTAATGTAATAAAGTTGTTTTAAATGCCGAGCGTTAATATTAAAAGTAAAAAGTCTCACGCTTGCACGCACGATCCAGAAGGATTCACTTTGTCCGATGAGTTAAATTGTTTTAAAAGGCATGCTTTTATTCCAGAAAGGAAAAGTCTGACTTTGTTGGCACGATCGAGAAGGATTCACTTCAGTTGACTTCTTCCCCGGATAATTTAGTTGTTACTAATGAGGCACCTTGCTTTTCAAGCTATTTTGGTTGCCCACATGATATAAAAAGAGAGATTGTGAGTGTTCACCCAAATTTATTTTCTTCCTAAATAATAAAGTTGCTGCTGCCGCACGTCTCTCTATTTGCCAATGGAAAAAACTGCTTACTTCAATTTAATTTATTTTAAAAAGAAAAAAAGTATCATAAAGAGTCACTACCACTAATAACAACTTCTGTTCACAAAAATGCATATGATTTAAAATTTATAGTAAAACAAAAAAAACGTGTTCGTTTACAACTGAGTCTTAGTTCAACGGACTTCTGGGGCAACAAAGTCTTCCTGGACGACTTGAACAGGTATTCGGCCCTTTCATGGCTAATGCCTTTAGGTGTAATAACAGGAGGCAAACGGCCTGCTTGCGGCATGTTCCTGTCAGTTTTAAGAATGTTAATAGCCGTTTCCTCAGATGAAAAATACTGTTTACAAAACACTGTTCCTGGAAAGGCTTTATCAAATCGGAAGTGATGATAAGTCTTCAGATGCGGAATCTTCTTCAAAAATGTATCGAGGTAACTCATCCAATCGTACGTTGGGATCAGTACTGTGCCGTTGTGCAATCCAACCAACTTGGCCGTGTTCACTATCGCGGAATCCTCGACTGCCCTTGCAATATCAAATAGTGATGAAATAAACGTTTTCCTCGTTCTTTGTTTGACAAGTCCGAAGCACCAATCTGGTGCAAATTTCGTATGTCCCGCAATCAAAAAGTTATACTGGATTGTGTGGTGTCGCCCCGTCAGCACTCTCCAAAGGTAATACCACATGAAGGCATTGTTTTCATTTTGCGCCCCGCACTTATCAGCGTGAATTTGCGCAAATGTTTCACCTAGTCCGTGCCGCTCAAAAAAGTAGTGCATGTACGATATTGTGCTGTTTGCGCCTTTTCCCGTAAGTACACCTTCATCGATTAAAAAGTTAACTTGCCTTGGTATGGCCTCACAACACACTCCAAACAAACCACATTTACGTGGGGTCTTGAAATACACTGGCCCGGGCTGGTAAGGGTCGGCAGGGTAGTGAAGCTGTTGCGCGTAATCATACGAGTAGTGGACTGTTCCTTCAAGACTACAGGGTGCTCGTTTCTCGAAAAATTCAACGTTCCTTAAGTGTTCGGTGAGGGTATCTTTCGTTGCTTTGCAGCAGTTTTTGTAGAAATCCCTCTCCCCTGCAGCAAGCCTCAAATGGTTTTCTTGCTGCCTTACAACTTCTGCCTTTTGATTGTCCGGTAAATTAGCTGATTTTAGAATTTGGTTGTTGTTCTTCTGGCATGTCCAGCAGAGATCGGACGCTGGTCGCATTATGACAATGAAGGGGCAAAGTTGGGTCCACAAATCACAGAACTTTGAGTATCCAACAGATTCATGTCCGTCAGCAGTGCACGCACCTTGGTAGCTTTTCCAAA
Organism: Pachyseris speciosa; assembly: GCA_016490735.1. NCBI lineage: Eukaryota > Metazoa > Cnidaria > Anthozoa > Scleractinia > Pachyseridae > Pachyseris > Pachyseris speciosa. The sequence goes on from JAEMWC010000025.1 coordinate 1,675,418, forward strand.
GACGAGATTTTGTCATGGAGCTCGGCAGCAGTTTCACATCAATTCTTTTGAAGCCAGGAACACGTCCTGGAAGTAAAAGGGCTTGGTCTTCGGCGACATTCATGATGAACTTTACTACCCGTTCAGTAGTGGCAGCACTGAAGGCGGAGCTTGGTAGACGTTTCTTGTTGCCGTAAGTACGAAGCGATAGTCCGTTAACCCGATAATGTTTAACGAGGCTGTAGAATCTGGTCTTGTGGAGACGATGCATGAAAAGAAAGGTTTTCAGGCAGATTTGGTGGCTGTGGAAATAGAATGGCATCCTGGTTCGCTGCCTCGTTTTCTCTGCTCTCCCTGAGTAGCTTACCTCGTCACAGTTATGGTACTTTGGATCATTCCTAAAATTACCAGATCTAGTTCAGTCGAGGAAAGTTTCCCACAGTTGTTTCGGCAATCGATGATGACCTCAATTTGTATAGTGGAGCTGCATGGACTTCCTTTATATCCATGTGCACATCCACATGTTTTGGTCACAAATGCCTGCACTCTCGATCGCTCAGATGTATCACACTCCGAAAAGTCAAAGTCAACATCGGAGTCAATTTCCTGATCAGTTTCATAGCCGCTGAAGTCAGAACCGTAGTTGTCCTCTTGATCATCTTGCTCGTCAAGGAAACAAAGAAACTTTGCGTGTTAAAAAACAAAAAATCTAGCGTGTTATAAAAACAAAGCTCTACCGTGTTAACCAGATAAGAACAATGGCTACGAACACGCTATCCAGTATCAATTGTCTTTATATGCATACCCGCACGGTAAGCGTGTTATAACGTGCCGTGTGCGTGCGTTCCCCTTATTCCCTGAAATCCCGTGGAGGGTCACATTTGTTCCAATTAGACTTTGATGGTTAATTTACGCATGTGCTCTAACAATACATCGTAGATATAGTATTTTATTTCTTTCAAATTGCAATATCACCATGTGACATGAAATCGTCATTGAAATTAAATTTTGCAAGTTGCCTTTTATGGAATCTAATCATGGTGAATAGTGGGAAAACATGCGAAATTCTCGACGTTTGATATCGCAATAATTCCATAGCACATGTTAACACCACTTTTCTTTAAAATGCAAGTTACCTCGCTCCAGTTCTGAACTCTTACAAGAATGTCTGCAGACAGGACACCACCTCACTCGAACCCCGTTTTGCCATATGTTCTCCCCATATCAGCATTTTGCCCTGATCTGACAGGCAATCGTGGATTCTGAAATTGTACACCCAAAGTTGGCGGGCATAAGACATCGTTATGGTGCAGATTTGGTGTTGGAAGATTTTGTTCAAAATCGAAAGTAACCATATCAACCACGTCTCTGCTGCATGGGTCATTCTCTTTTATTCTTCTTTTCGCCGTCCAGCTGGCTTTGGCTTTGGCTTTGGATTTGTCTTGCCACTTGCTTTTGTATCCCTTCTCTGCAGTTCTTTGACCTCACTCTTTTCATCTCCCATTTCAGTATTCATAGCAATATTCAAGTGTGTTCTGGGTAATCCGAACCCCAGTCTTGGCTGACTTTAGGCCTTAATGCATCTGGCACCTGAGTATTTTGCTGTTTGGATCTAGAACAAACAGTACATAAAAGAAAAGTTAGGATACGTTCTGTGCAACGTGTCTCGCAGCAGCTATACATATATGTCGGCAAGGGAGACAAGTTCCAGAGAGCATTTTGAACCCAGGATTGAGAATTCCTTTACTGTGTTGTTAGAATCAATGCGAAGTAAAGTAGAAGTCGTTTCTTACATTTGTTAAATTCCGACAGTTGGTTAATGTGCTCCAGAACTGTTTTCCATTTAATTCAATTTTAGAAATATTACGCTAATTCAATGGTCTAAGAAATGTTTGTACCAAACTTGATACAGGCAAAATTGCACGGGTGATCACTATTATCTATTCAGTAAATAACTAAATGAAAGTCACATATTATATATGGGCTATTCAGCTGGTTATTGGGCATGCGTGAGGTCAAGATGGCGGGATATTGTTTAAAACAAGAAAAACGGCTTTCCTGTCTTTTATTTATGTAAAAGAAGATGGTGGAGTTGAGGCCTAGA
>JAEMWC010000025.1:1700000-1705000 GCA_016490735.1 Pachyseris speciosa
ATTAACGTTCAATATTATAACAGATCGATTTTTTTAAAAAGTTTGGCCTGCTTTATACTAGTTGTGAATAGGGCAGCTCTTACCTTCCGCCAAACCCTTGGCAACGAATGTGATGCCTTCACGGGCATTCGAACCTACAAAAACTTAAATGTCGATTTTTAAATAAAGTGAATAGACTTGTTTCGCCTGAATCTGGAGTAGCTTATGATCCAAAAAGCTAGCGCGCGCGTGCCTTCTGTTTGTTGCAAAAAAAAAGCCGTTGCCGTTTTTAAGAACAATAACATGACTTTTGCTCGAGTATGCTAATTTGGGTAGTCCGGACTACATGGAACGCCATTGGCGCTTTTCGATCCTGCGGCTTTCCTTTGTTCCATGATTTGTCATTATAAAATCCACAGTAACCTACAGATACAGTATAAACAGTTTTAGCTGAGAGTGACAAATGAAAAGACTATGGAGAAACATTCTCACCCGCCTCAAGGATTTTACAAGTCCATTGAGACGCCTTTGATTCCCCGTGGCCGTAAATGTGAAAGTAAACCTGAAGTTCTTGGCACCTTCAAAGCTGAGTGCATCATGGCCAAAAAGGTTCTTAACGGCAGACCTTACTACATGGTCAAATGGCATGAATACTGTGCCAGCCAAAACACCTGGGAGCCGAAAGATCACCTGCCGGCAGACTTAGTAGAAGCCTTCGAGAACCCTGATCCTGATCCAGTTCGCATAGAAGAGGCACGAGAAAGAATTGGGCTCGTATTTGATCGAGGAATGAAAGTTCCTCTCCAATACGAAGAATCAATCGAAATAAGACACGACGTGGTGCGTTTCCTGTTTCCCAGTCTGCCTGCCGATTTCAGAGCTACGCCGATTAACATCCAAGATCAGGACCTTCAGAGAGCTGGACTTGAAACCTACACAGAGCGCACTATCAATGCCAATGGAAGCTGATGCCGTGTAATTCAGGTGACTTTCCGTCTGTTGCTGTCAAAGTCTCCTGCGTTCTATCAACATGGACAGAAGGTTTCCCGTCTGATCGAGCGTCTGCGCATTGTATTCAGAAAAAGCTACCATGCAGTTTCTCAATGAAGGAAATGGAAGAAAATGGAAGAAAAACAACGGCTTCTTTAGAAGCCACCAAACATAAAAAAGTCAATACCAACACATACCACACTCAGATGTTCAACTCGTTTGATAACACCAAACTTGCGTTTCGCTACACCCACCGATTCCCTGAACCCTTGTTTTGTCTAAATAGGCGATATCCAGTGTGAAGAGACAAGAAAGAACTAAACACAGTACACGAGAAACTAACCCTCCCCTCCTCCCCAAGGCGATCCTCGTATTAGTCGATATGTCTGGCTAGCGTTCTTGCTGTCATAGCCATGCGCATTAAGCGTCAAAATGGCGTGGATGCCAGTATACACACAACGGTTTCATTTGTTTTCGTGGAAACGTTCGACAATGTAAAAGTAACTAAACGTGAAACGAATTGCAGACACAATTAGGTAAGTAACCAATGTCTTATTTTATCAAGTAACCCAACCTCATCGACCTATCCCACCAATTACGTCAGTAAAAGCAAACAAGCATCCTTCAGTCAAGGCTCGTCAAGGCTATATAATTTTTCAACTTCTAAGATGTTTCTTGTTTCAAACATATCTAATGTGTTTTGAAATTAAGCTTATGCCATTCCTTGTTTCTATAAAGAAGTCAAACAAACTATAATTTCGTTTTTCAAAACAGATTTGCTGTACTCTGAAGTCAAACAAACAATAATTTCTTGTTTTCAAAACAGATTTGCTGTACTCTGAAGTCAAACAATTGAAGAGGCTAGTGGAAAACCTTCCTAAGTGACTGTGCATGTTGAAATCAAACAATAACAATGAGTAATGAATCAAATGTTTTCTTTTAAATATGATTTATTACAAGTTAGCTACCCATCAAAATGGGCAGTAAATAATAGTCTCCATGTATAGTAATAGCATATTTCTATGATATATATTTTTATACATTTTCCAAGCACTCAATCCATTGTCTGAAGTTTTATTTGTTGTACAGACCTTATCCTGTAATTCATTAATTTCATCATCACTAAGCTTGTCTCTGTTGAGGAGTTCTAAGATCTCCTGAAAGCCTCTAAAAGAGTCTACAATTCTAAAAGTTTGTGTAATGCTGTTAATATGACAACATTCTTCATAATGAATATTCTTGAAATGAATTACTATACTACAGTGCAAAGTAACAAAAAATTTTCTGAAGACTAAGATTTATTTGTGGTCTTTCACATGGCTGCAAGTTAATTTGATCGCAAAATGGCTACCTCAGTTATCTTAGAAATAAGATCTGGTTTTCTTGGTTTTTTGGGAAGACTGAGTTGATGTCCTGTGAGGTCATCAAGGAGTTGCACAAGGTCAGCAATTTTCAGCTTCTTCAACTCATCAGCTGACTGGGTTATCTTCCTCTTCTGAGGATAGTCGATCGCACTAGAGATTACCAGGATATCTTTGCTTGGTTGCTTTACAGCTGAAATCCGAGGCACTTTCTTTGCTGAATCTTGTTTACCTCCTTCGTGCCAGAAACTTGTGTTTTTCTTCACATAGTGACGGGGCTGTCTTTCACAAGATTTTAGTGCTTCTTGACGCTTTTCAACAAGCAGGAGACTGGTGAAACCTGTCTATCTTTGTAAGTTACACTTTAAACAAATTTGTTAAGAGAGTAAACAATTAATAAAATTATTCTACCTCATCCCAATCTACAACTTCAAGTATTAGGCCTGTTTCCAGTCGATCCATCACTCGCAGCATGAGGTGGAGTTCGTCAATTATAATGTTGCCTAGGGGTATCTTAAATATTGGCTGGTGCTGGCATCCGGGTTGCTTTTGCCAGTCCGGACCCAGTTTCCGTTTCATGTTAGTCGACTGGTAATAAGAGTATGGGACATCCATGTTGCACCTAAAATTGAAAGATCAACATAGACACTAAGAAACAACAATAACAATGATAGAAACATGAGACTTTTTTAAACAATCAAGGAAGATTAGAATTATGCAAAGCTATTTGGAATAGTACCTGTCTTTTTTGTGGATCAAGCACCAGATGCATGAATTGTTGGAAATAGCCCCCTTCATCCCCATTGCTAGAAGTAGAAACTGTTGGAATAATGATAGTAATAAAAACTCAGCATTATCCAGTATGTAGGAAGCCTCACATTTTTTAAAACTATATTGCTATGTCATCATCAAGTCATATGCATTGTACTTACTTTGTAATCACCCCCCCCCCCCCCAAGAAGAACTACTGCAGTTTTACTTTCTTTCCATTCATTACAATAAATCCATCATCAATCAGCTTATTGACAGTTGCTGTCACATTTGCCAGACCAGTTCTCAGGTTGTTGTAATCTTCAGACGTTTTTAGTACGGCAATAGGGTGGTTGCCTGTAAAAACAACAAGAGGCCAAGTTGGTTGAAAGGTTTAACTTTATACTAGTCTTGGTACTTTCCAACATTTTCAGTAGAATCAAACTGTTGGCAGTTAGGCTTGTAGTTAGAAAATTAGAAATAGTTAACTTAATTGCACTGTACCTGCACTAGAGAGTACATTTTGACCTTCATCCAAGATAGAAAATGAACAAACAAATAAATTGCTGGAATGGGACATTCTTGCACCATCGCCAGATAATTTCACTTTTACTGTTGGGCTTTGGTCTTCTGGTTGGTTGGACTTCCTTAGCTGGAACAAAATGGAAAAGATAAAAAATTTTTGCTAACCAAGCTATGTGTTAAAAGTAGACAGTTTGTTAGCTGTGGTGCCCAAAAACTACCACACTATGTAATCATAAACTATTAATATAATTATTATGTTTTACTTACATGTTCTTCAATTTGTTGTTTCAGTAGATCTTCAAATGGTAACTCAGCTCCAGGCTGGTCCCCTGGTGTTTTCCTAATGTTCCACCTGGAGTTTACGGTGGCTTGACATCCCTCTACCAAGTAGGATCTAGGCAGTGTTTGGTCCTGCTGGGTCAGCTCATGGTAAGCCTCCCATGAAATTGAAAACTTGTCCATGATGTATAGTATTGTCCTGATTTTCTCCTTTTCGGCTGAGGGCAACTTCTCATACGCATGCTTTTTCTTCTCTGAAGAGGAATAGAAATTATGACAATATGATGATAAATATATTACCCTTTTTGAAATGTTTAATGATCAAGTGGCTAAACTTTTAAATGTTATGTTATTGGGTGGTCTTGATAGACATGTCTCCCTACCTTTGCAACTCTCTCCTTGCTTTGAATGGTCTTCATTCTGTGTGGCAGGTAGTGGTATACTGATAGGGACGTTTTCTTTGTCAGGATCATCTGCCAAGAAAGTGACAACAGTACGGTCATCCCTTGCTCTTCTAGTGAATTTTTCTTGTAAAATATATTGCTTTTGTAAGTATAGTTACCTGTTAACTTGATTTCATGGCTCTGTCCAGTTTTGTCCCGGAGCATCAAGGACTCGGGCATTAGTCCATAAGTTTCTCCGAACCAGAGTGCTTCTTTGGCTTTCTTTCTACAAAGAAATGACAGAGTTCGATACGATGCTAAGTACACAACTGCATGTAGCTTATGTTCTTAGGTCATGTCATAATTTGTGTGTTACCCTTGGTAACCATATTGTTAACAATAGTTGAAACACTTGATTAAAGTTAACTTACTGAATTTGTGTCAATTGTCTGTATTGCTGCTTCTTTTTTCCTACTTCCGTAAAATCATTTCCAGAGTGGGCTAGTCTCTGGCGCATCTTGTGGTACAAATCGGCCGCCTATTCCTCCACGCTCGCGCGAAGATTGTTATCTTGCATAAGGTGCGCCAACATGTCTTTTGGTGTTTGCTCCATCTCCTCCGGGTTTACTCCCAGTTTTAACCATGTCTCTGCTTGCATTTGTTTCCGTTTCTTCGTGTTTTTGCTGTCTTGTATCTTTCTCCAAAATCGCCTTATACTTTCGGCAAATGCACG
>JAEMWC010000025.1:1710000-1730000 GCA_016490735.1 Pachyseris speciosa
GATTTCAGGCAAGAGAGAGTTAGTGTCAATGATTTTAGATGTCGAGGTATCTGTTCCAATTACAAGATCATCAGAAGAAAATGACGTGGATGAGTTTAATATCTCACAAAAGAAGGTGATCAAATCAAAACAGTTTCGTAATTCGGTGACAAAAAGTTACGGACCATTTACAGTTGAAAAGCCCAAATGTATGAACAATGATGATGTTTACAAACTTGCGATGTACGTGTTATTGAGAAACAAGTTCAATGTATTGTCGGGTGAGTTCATAACGGCAATTGGTTGTAAGATAATAAAACTTGATAATAAGCAAAACAAAAAACAAAAGATGGGTAAACTCAAACTCGAGTCATACTTATTAAACAAACAAAGACCCATTAAGAGCCATGGAGTGAATACTTGTGTTGTTGACTATGTATGGGATCAAGTACAGGGAAGACGAGGGTTTAAAACGTACACTTATGACAAGTTGAAGAATGAAATATATGAGTACGTACCTGAAGGCGATATGATAAATACCGAAGAGTTGATTAACTGGGCAAAAGAATGCCACAACAATGTTTCAATTCATGCATTTGATGCGAGGTACAAAAAATTCATTGCACATGTCGTAACTGACACTCGTACGGATGTTGTTTTAGTGTACATTGTAAAAGATAATCATTGCCATCCTATCACATATCAAAAACTCAAAATTGTTGCATCAAAGGCAAACCAAGGTGGCTGTCACGATTTATTGCGGTATATGACAGAACTAAAATGGACTAGAAGACACGAAAATGTTACGAAAATAGACTATGTTGATGAAATATGTTGTCTGGAAAAAGAGAATCATATTGTCATCCTCCCTGAAAATGCCAAAATGAAAGAGGTCATTGATTTGTATAGCAGAAATGAAAATTATTACGTTGAATACTTGCATTGGAACAATAACGGCATTCTTGATGGTTTCATTGATCACAAAAAGAACATGTACCTCCTGAACGAAGAATATGATACGAGAAAAACTATCTGTGACAAACTATTTGAAATATATAAAACACATGACTTCAAATGGACAAATCAAAGCTATACATCAATTGCAACAAGTTTATTCAAGCAATTAAACGGTCATATTCCTGAATCATCTTACAATACAAATACACAAGAAATACTTGATGAATATTATCCAAGAGCTTTGCAATGGTGTACAACAGATGATAAACCAGAAAACGCTGTCAATATAGACATATCAAAATGTTACCCGAGCATTTTGTTGAACAATAATCACGAAATACCTATTTATAGCATCCACGATGTCATCAGACCATTCAAATGTAAGAGCGAGTTAAGTCAACGTGGTGAATTTTATATTGACGAAACAGTTATCAACTTCTACAGCAACCCAATCAAAATAGAAGCTGGTTTTTATAGTTCCAATCTTGTATCGTACCTCGTTGATTTCTTGTATATGCCAATAAGTCAAATTAAACACAAGATTGTTACAAAGAAAGCTCTCAAACCGGGTACGTTTAAGGAGTTTATCAAATACATATTCGACAACTTTCCAGAAAGTGAAGCCAAAAAATTAGCAAACAGTTTCATCGGAGAACTTGGACGAAAATATGATAAGACAAATCACGGGTTTACATGTACAGAATATGATACAGCAGCGTGTTGTTGGACGTCTGCAATGGCTGAAGGCAAAAATGTCACAGTTGATCATTACAATAATATTTATCTCATTCAAGAACAAACAGTGGATCGCTTATTTTCAGACAATACAAGTATCAACCGATTTGTCATTTCTGAAGCTATATTAAAATGTTTGCTACTTATTGATGCGTGTCACGGCGATGATAGTATACTTCATGGATATAACACAGATGGGATATATATTAGCAACCCAAAAATGACATTCCAAAACAAAAAAGACGTGAAATTCAAAACTAGTAAAATAGGAAGAGCATATATTACAGACAGTGAAATGGGTTACTTCGAGAAACATTACAGAGAAAATATGAGTAAGATAGATACAGTGAAAAGTGGAAAAGGATGTATTTTTAATGGTCAAGCCGGTTCAGGTAAAACAACAAAACTTTGTAAGATGGTTCAAGAAGCAAAAAATCCACTCGTATTATCATTTACAAATAAAGTCGTTGAGAATGTCAGAAGCAAAGTAATTGGAAGAGGGTTTGATAAAGGGGAAGCTAAAAATATTTGTCATACATTTGATAGTTACTTTTGTGAATGGAATGGTACAAACGACGAAACAAATATCAAAAGTCTCAAAAATAAGACAATCGTTATTGAAGAATTTAGTATGGTGCCAAATAAATGGATGACAAAGATTTACAAAGCCTTTACAATGTTCGATATCACCGTATATATGTTCGGAGACCCAAATCAATGTGAACCTGTTGAAGGCGGTAGTCAAATTAATTACAACTATTTGTACTCAAAAACAATTCGCGAAATGTGTCCAAAAATCAAAACATTCCAATACATCGAAAAATCATGTAGATATGACAAACAGACACATAGAATGCATGAACCATGGTAAGTTATCAGTATATTTCGAACCAATCAATAAAAAGCTTTACAAAAACATCTGTTATCTAAACTCAACGAGAATAAAAGTTAACACAAATTGTTGTGACGCATTTACAAAAAACAAGAGATATCAAACAGTAGATTTCAAGTATGATGGAAAAAAGGAAACCTATAAAGTGTGCCGAGGCATGCCAATACTTGCAACAACAAACATCAAAAACAAAAAGATTTGTAATACAATGGGATTTGTGATTGAAGATATGAGTAACTGGGTTTTTAAAGTTCACAATGAATGGTTTGATGAAAAGGAGTTTGCTGAAAGTTTCATTCCAGGCTTCTGTATGACTGTTTATAAATACCAGGGCGCGAGTATCAATGAGTATTACAACATATTTGACGTCAATCGTATGGATAAAAAACAATTATATACAGCATTAAGCAGAACAACTAAGTTAGAGTACATTCATTTGAATAACAAGGAAGTAAATAGAAGGTACATCAATAGAAAGCAACCGACGTTAGAGATAGTCAACAGCAAATTAAACAGCTTATATAAGAATGGAAAAATTTATAAAATAACATATGACAACAACATGATTTACATTGGTTCAATGTGTGAGGAACTAAAGACAAGAATCAAAAGGCATCTATTAGACAATAAAAGCCAAGTTTACAAATACAAAAATGCAAACCCCAAAATAGAATTAATTGTAAATGCGCCAAGCAAGGACAAAAAGAGTTTGGAAAAAGTTGAAAGGGGATACATTGAAGAATATGCTGAACTTTTTGGCGATCTGTTATTGAACATCAAGGCAAATCCAATGAAAACCAAAAAGGTGGAGTACAAAGTAACAATTGAAAATCAAAAACAACTTGAGGAACGAATTGCGAAACTCGAAAAGAAATTAACTATCAAGGACGACGCAAAAAACAATCATTGGTTCTTCGATAGTATTGTCGATGGAACGAGATACAGGACAATGGCTAGATATGGTAAAAAATCAAAAGACAAAGCATATGAACAAATAAATGATAAAAAACAAGAATTAATCAATAAATTAACAAAAGAAGATATGAAAGAAGAATTAAACGATAAATTAACAAAAGAAGATATACCTGACGAGGATAAAATGAAAGCTATAAGAAGATGGCAAAACGAAAAATTCAAATGTTTGAAATGTGGTAGAATCTATAAGAATAGATACAAAATTTATCACATCAAAAGATGCTATGAATAGAGCCAGAAACAATCATATTTTTGGCTACCAAATAGCAAAATAGTATTAAAACACTAACTGTCTCTTATTATATATAGGTTAGATAAAGTTTTGTTGTACTTTTATTCACACAATCATATTTTGTTTATTTAATTTTCGGCACAATTATCATTTCTCACACATCCTTTAAATCCCTGAATGGGATCCAACTATTGAAATCATCACTATATCCCTTCCATTTCACTAAAGCTTGTTTCTTCTTGTAATCCCTCCGAATGACTTTATCAATACGGAAAACATTTTGTTTGGCTTTCAATAATTCAGGTTCATAAAAACTCCCTTCAATATCTTCACCTCTTAGATCGTTTATTTTGTATGTGATTGGTTTAGTGTATTGGATCTTATCTATTATGAATAATTCTTTGGTCCAGTTTGGAGTATAACCCTTGTCGAACACATTCCGTTTATACTTGGATATTCGTACCTTGTCACCAACTTTAAATTTTGGTTTATGTTGTAATGTTTCCATTTCACCATATAAATTAAAATACACTATTCCTTCATTCTTTTTCTTTGAAGCCTCTGTGGGTGTCATCTTTATGTTATTGTACTGTTTTAATATTTTAGGTAATATGTCTATGTACTGTGTATTTCCTTGGACAGTGAACTGCTTCCACATCTTGGACTTCATTGTTCTATTCCATCTTTCAACCACTGAGGACTTTTCTTCATTCTCAGTGGAGTACATATGTATCTCATTTTTCTCTAGCAAGTCCTTCAAGTGTTTGTTGTAAAATTCTTTACCTTTATCGACCCATAGATATTGTGGGCTTCTGCCTTCCTTGAATATTGTTTGAAATGCTTCAGTTACAGTTTCACCCTTTTTATCCTTCAGAGGAACAATCCAACCATATTTACTGAAAACATCGATAACCATCAAAAGATATTTATAACCTTTATTCCATTTGCTGAATTTTTGCATTTCAACAAGATCAGCAGCCCATATTTCATCAATTTTATTTACAATCACACGCCGTCGAGTAAAGTTGCGTTTTATGGTTTTATGCAATTCATCTGCTAATTTTTCTTGCCAGTTTTCTTCACTCGACGGCTTTTTCCGTTTTTTGGAACACCCAAACCTAGTTTCTCCTTTGTTGCAATTGCATTACGAGCCAACATATGTCCCCATTGTCTATCATTCCATGGAATTGCATCAAGAGCAGCGACCATTTTTCGGTCTGCTTTATTCTTGCATTTCCTATCATCTTTACAAATGGAGTAATCAACATCAAGTTGCATGGCAACAGCATCTGTCTTGCCGGTTGGCTGTTGATAAATCTCAAGTATTTCACCAGTTGTTGGGTCGTATTTAAGCTGCTCATCAAGAGGATTGTATGGACCTGTGTAATTATGGCCTGGCAAAGTCCAACCTGATTTTGGTTTAGGAAGTTTCCCAATAGCTGCATGAATATCAATAGCACCACCAAATCCTGGAAATGTAAAAGTTGGTTTTTCTGCCCATCCCATTTTCTGAACAAAACTATTATAAGAACCTTTATAATCTTTGTCTTTTGCCAGTTTGTATTGCTCTTTGTAAAACTTTATTCGTTCTTTTATGTCTGTAATGTCTTTTTTGTTCCGTGTTTTGAATAAGTTAGGATCTGTCAATAATTCGAAGCCTTTTTATAATCTACATGCCACGGAGACCCTGCTACACCCGATTTTAACAAATTATCGATTAACCCACTGCCATAATCTAACCCTTTAATATCTGTCTTATGCAATTGTTTTCCGTCTTTACGTTTTGGTCTACTTTTTGTTGATAATTGTACCAAACCCTCTTTACCTACTTTAGTTAAAACCGGTCTTGCTTTTTCTAAGGTGTAATCAATTGCTTTTTGCTGTAGTTGGGGGTTTCTGAGGGCTTCAGAAGCATAATATCTACCAGCTTACAACGCCTCCTTGCCTATCAAAGGAGCTAATTCAAAACCTACATCCAAAGCTCCAGTTAATAATGTTGATCCTATGCCCGCCCCTTCAGACGGGCCAATCAGTTTAAATTATTACTTTGATTACTTTTGATAAATTTAGTCTTTGTGATTCCACATTCAGCACAGGTGCATTTCAGCATAGTTCGACCATTTTTAGTCATTTCAAACCGTTCACTTCCAGGTACACATTCAGTGACTTTCTTCTGTTTGATGCAATATGATTTTACCATTATACATATATGTTAGATAAGGTTTAGTTTTTTTATATTATATTTTCGAAGTAGTTCATGATGAAGGATTTATTCAGTTTTTATCATGTATTATATTCAGAATTGATCTACCTTTTTGTCTCTCGAGAAGATAGTACAAACACCAATATCCACACAACATCTCCAGAGTATACGAGTTGTTTTTTTGCTTGTAGCCATATATGTTTGAATTTCTGTTGGCATCATCAATCCGAAAGAGTCGAAGTATTCACAGTATGTGTCGATATTCCGATAAGAGACCCAATGAGTGCCAAGTCCAATTTTGCTGTCAAGATTGACTATCCCACATTCTTTTCTGATTTGTCTCGGTAAAGTGTCCCGACTAAAGACTCCTCTAAAATGTTTGATGTTAAGATGTTTTACCCAATTCAATAAATCAAAGTTGGATAATGCCTTATTGATGAATTTTAAAGAATTGTTCCAAGTATAGGGATTGAATTGAAAGGACTGTTTTTGCCTAACAGAAGACCCTTTCCTTTGGCTGTCCTTTTTTTCGAGTTTTTTTTTTCATTACAAAACCAACTGGGTTTTCGTCCCATGTACCTACAACAGGCGGTGATTGCCATGGTATTAAATCATGAGATCCACCATCTTTTTTCACTACCATGGCATCTCGAACATGAACAGGTAATGATCGTCTCGGGCGACTTCTTTCAACATGTAAACCTTTTCCAGTCAAGGCTTTCAGAAGCAGGGGAATTCCAATACTTGCCAATATTGTTCCAAAACCGGCACCAATCTGTGTTTTTGTTGGAATAATTTTTACACCTGAACCCATCTGAATAGCATTTAATATGTCTTTCTTCTGTTTTGTTGTGAGAAGGTTTTTATTTGCAATTAGCATATCGATTTTATCCTGAGGTACAGGAAAACCTCCCTTTTGTTTCTTCCCAAACAGTTTATCAATTCCAAGACTTCCAAGAGCTGAAAGAGCACCAGTAGCCAATGCTGGAGCTGCTTTTGATACAGCTGTAGTCGCATATGGTAATAGTTTTGTTCCAAGTGAAAATAGACTTGACCAAAGAGAACCACCATGTACTACAGCTTTTCTGATTTGTGTTTTTGATATCTTGATGTCTGATCCTTTATTCATATTTTTGGCTTTAATCAGTTTGTTGATCTGTGTCTTTGTCAACATAAGTTGATCATTACCAAACAATTCTTCATTTGATAATCTAATTGTTACAGGTGAATTTGTTTTCCATGCTTTTGCAAGCTTTTCTTTCTGACCCGGTGAAAGTGTCACTCCATAAGGATGATAAGTAGTCATATAATATATATTTAGATTAAAGTGTATTTATTTAGGATGAAGAATTCTATTTCCTTACATCGACCTCAGGATCAATTTTCCATCAGTCTTTCTCATCTCAATATCCTGTTCATTGAGGACTAATGCGTACACGCTATAATCCGCGTTTGTTCCACCACTTGAAAGTTAGTTTTGTCATCCCATCCCGAATATCTGTTTCTGTTTTGTCAAATCGAAATAAATAAAAGGGAATATGGAACCGAAGTTAGCCCTGTTTAGAAGAGTATCGTCACTAAAATCATTGATGCCTTGGACATACTTTAAAACATCTCGGAATACCCTTGATGGTTCTGTTGATGGTTTATAATGAACCTCTGGATAATCAATTCCATTGCCTACCTCAAGATGACAACTCGTCATTGTTTGGTTATTTGCAACTGAAAATGTGTTATACAAGAATTTATTAGCTGTCTGAGATTCATCATTATCGTCGTTGATTATGAAAACAAATACATGCCTCGGTTTATTTATTCCTGTTGAAATACGGAAATTAGCTGTCTGTTGTCTTGTTGAGTTACCTCTCTCAACCATTTCTCTAAGATAAGTCCACTTTCTTGTATCAAGATATTTGCTCATGTATAATGACTTTCCATCTGCATTAAAAACAATACGAGGGACAATTAACTGAAATTTGGTGAGTACTACACGACAATTATCACTGGCCTGCCAAATTAAATTAGCATCACTTTCAAGTGTTAGGTTCAACTCTATTTTTGAATTGGGAAGAAGTTCTCCATAAAGGCTCTTGAAAAATCCATATCTATTCAATGGTATTTCTGCATTCACAGTTCCATTTGCGCCATTCAACAACAGTTTACGAGATGCAAATCCTTTGTTATAATTAGCTTGAGCTACTCTATTTTCAGCATAGAAAAACTCATTTGTCCCTTGAGATGAAGCATAACCCTGGGAATACTGAAGCAAGTTTTTGATGTTTGTCGCTTGGTTAGCATCTCTACATTCATAAACATCAACACCATTCATTTTTAGATTTATGTTATTGATGAGAGAGAGAGCGGAATTTACCATACCGTTTTGATCAGCAGCAGCTATATCAGATCCATCTGCAAGCTTCTTTACTATGAAATCAACATTTAAACGAGCATTGAACCAATCGAATGGTGTAGTTTGTCCGCTGTTATCAACAACGAAACAATGACCAGTTTTCTTCTGATGAGCATCATTTGCAGGAACAGTAATCAATGCTGTCTCGAGTTCAAAAACTACATCTTCATATCGTTCAACATATTTTGAGTCACGATGACTTGTCATATACAATTAGGTTAGATAAAGTTTTATTTCTTTCTTAGTCTTCCACCTGAAAGAAGCTGACTGAGTCTTTCATTCACTTCATAAGCAGTTAAGGGGTTTTTAATTTCATTCTGTTTTGGTTTTGTCTTTCTTTTGCTTAAAAGTTCTATTATTTTGTCACCAGCTTTTTTACCAGCATAATCGCCAATTGTTGTATCTGCTTTTTTACCAACTGTTTTGATAATGTCCGCCAGACCTTCACCATGTTGTTCCTCACTATATTTCTTATACTCAAACCGTTTCATATACTATTAGATTAGAAAGGGATTTAGGTTTAGATTGGTGTCCCTCTCGAGAATATCTCAATATACCAATCAATATCATTCAAATGAACTGGTGCTCCAGAAGAATCAGTGACATAACAATGTATTGAACTGATTGTATGGGTTGAAACTGGATTATATGAAAGAAAACGAGGTTTGTAAGTAAAGGGTAAAGATCTGACTAGATTGCTAACTGGAATAACAGCAATAGTACTTGTGCTATTGCCGTCAACGATACTGTCTATGACTTTATCACAGTTAATATAAATTTCATCTACTCCTCTCGTAATATCAGGAAGATCTGCTCCATACTCTGTTTGTGTAACTATTTTTGACTCAAAACCGATACGTTTTCTGAATTCAAGACTTCTCAAATCCACTTGATAATTTTCATCAAGTTCAATCAAAATACGATATGTTGATAAAACGAAAAACATTGATACCATACTACTTTTTGGCATCATCAGGATCATCAACAACTAAATGTTTATTTTTTCTCATACTCGTGGATGTAACTATTGATATCATCATATGAATACATACCATCAACAAAAGTTATTGTTTCCCAGTTTGCACCTTTGTTGTAACTATATTTTATTTGATTGTTTCCAAAAGATTGTCTGATATTGTACCAACTGTAAGTCATATTGATAGTTTTAACCGCAATTTCGTATTTCATTTCGTTCGATAACTTAAGAGGCCTATTGAATCTCTTTGTGAAATCGTGACTATAACTAACACCAATTTTGTCTCTGTTTTTACTGTTGAATCGCAATGAGATTTCTGTCATATACTATTAGAGTAGATATTTTATTATTATCCCATTGAGCTGTTTATCATCTATGACATTCAATCTTTTTAATACGTGCAATATCTTCACAAATTCGTCTCTAACATCTGTACTATTATTCCCAGCATAAATAGACCCTCCAAGTAACTGGAGTCGTGAAAGCAAGTCCCCCACATCATTATAATAAACAACACCAGCTCCAATTTTCATTCCTTGCTCTGTTTTGTATTTGAAAGAAGCTAGTACATCTGAAATCGTTTCTCTGTATTTCTTTAAAGTTTGTAACTCTCGATCACAAGACTGTTTTTCTTCTGGTATTTTTGCATGTCTTTTTTTACTTCCAAGTCTAATGGCGATTTCTCCAGCTTTTTTCTTTTCTTCAAGAAGTTTTTGTGGACTGACTTGAGTCAAATCGCTTGGTTTCAAAAGCTTGTGATTTTTTAATATAATTCTGTCATCTTTATTGAAATTGTTATCGATCGCTAATATGGTGGTTTTCCCATCCTCATCTCCAGGTGCTTCAATGGCTTTAGGAAGTTCCGAATCCATTGTAATTACTCTGCGATTCGTTTCTATAACATCATCAAGTCCTTGTGTTAAAGCTAGTTGGTAATTTCAACTGTTCAATGACTTCATCCTGTTTTTTGTCTATGCTTTCTTTAACACTCTTCTGAACATCAATAGAAGGTTTAAATAATTCTGATGTTTCGTCATATACATCCTGTTTTTTGTTTTCATAAGTCTTTAAAACCTCACGAACCTCTCTCGTCTTATTTCCAGCTTCAATTCCACTTTGTAGAAGCTTTTTTATTCTCTCTATATCCATACAGGTAGATTAGATAAAAATTAGTTTAGGATTATTTAGGTTAGATAAAGGGGGTTTTAATCCAACGCAATTATATATGGAAATACCTAACTATGACAGTGGTGAGGATTCAAATAAATGTTTCAAACAATTGTATCCGTATATGCCGAAAGATATATTCAGGATGCTTCTTGCTGGAAATTCAGGATCTGGCAAAACCAATTTGTTGAGTCATATTTTACTCAAACCATTGGTCTATTACGATCAAATCCATTTATACGCCAAAAATCTTGACCAAGACAAATACCAGACTTTGATGAAAGAAATGGATGGGATAAGCAAACAAGTCGGTTATCCTGTTTTAATATGCAGTCAAGATGAAATTTTACTTGTTGAACAACTGCAAAACACTGATATACAGAGATTGGTTATATTTGATGATTTTGTATGTGAAAAAAAGCAAAAGCCTCTCATAGACTATTTCTTTCAAGGACGACATAAAAACTGCTCAGTGATTTATCTCACTCAATCCTTTTACGGGTGCCCAAAACCAATCAGAATAAATTGCAGCCATTTTTGCCTATATGACTTCCCATCATCAAGAGAAAGAAATTTAATATCCCAAGAACTTGGAATTGAAAAGCAAAAGTATATTGAAGCAACTAAAAAACCATATTCTTTCTGTTATGTAGACAAGCCAATGAAAACAGTAAAGAGAAACTTTTATGGTAATATCTAATCTAATATTATATGGGTGTATTCAACGATAATCCTAAGCAGATTAATAAAAAAGTTTCTTCTTCTGATGGCGTCAGTCAGAGTTATATTGACGCAGCTTTCAAGAACGAGAATAACAAAATGGTTCTACAAACTGATTTGGATTTGAATAATAATACTGTCAAAAATTTGAATCGTCCTTTATTTAATTACAACAATTATGGAATCAGATTGATGAATAATTTTAATATCAATGGTTTTTTTGTTGTCTATTTGACATACGCACCAATAAGCCCTATTAGTTTGAAACTAATCTTAAAAAGCGGGAGTATGACGGTTAATATAAATTTTGTTGCTGATAGAAATAATTATACTATTGTTGACATTTCAACACCAGATTTTTATATTAATTACGTGTTAGATATTGAAATAGGTTCTCAAAATTTAAGTTCTAATATTACTTGCGGGGGTGCAATATCAATTCTTCTTACAAATTCTGAGTGAATAAAATCTAATCTAATATTATATGGGTATATTTAACTTCTTACCTGATCGTGATCACATCGGTCATAAAGGAATAGGTAAAAGAGGTCTAAAAGGAGCTGATGGAGTTGGTTTCAAATTAACCGATGATGGTAATTATGACATTGATAACAAACGTTTGACAAATGTTGGAGAACCACAATCAAATCAAGATGCTGCCACAAAAAAATACGTTGATGATGGTAATTTCGCTGCTTCAGGTATACAACGCAATCCCTTTGCATTTCTGTTAAAAGACATAACCAAGTCTTCCGTCATTCAAAATATGGTAAACTTACAGATTGAAAATTTTGACAAATCACCCTATCACATAAACAAGTCAGCTTTTTAGTTTTATATTATACATAGTGGTGACTTTACTTCCAAAATTCGTTTTGACATTACCTCATTAAGCAACGGGCATTACACCTTTGTTGTTGAGTTTTATTCACCCAACGACCCTCGCCAAGCAACAGTAGGGCTTTCCCTTCCCACAATCAACATACATGTCGCAGGCCAGACGTTTCAAAGATCTTTTCCCCAAACTCCGTATGTTGATGGTTACATAAAAAAGCTGTTTCAAATCGAAAAAACCGACAGTGGCCAAGCATTAATTGATGCAGAGTTAAGCAGTACAGCACCCGCCAATAACACCAAAACCCACCTCATTGTTTATGGTGCCTATGGCTATCATGTCAATCTGTCTTACTTTGTTCATGACCCTCCATATGTAGTTGAAAATGGCAATGTTGCGTTTGGTGGAAATATTGACATGAAATTAAACAAAATTTTCAACTTAAGAACCCCTTCAAACCTACAAGACGCTGCAAACAAATTTTATGTTGATGATGAGAACACCAAACAAAACATTGCCATCAATGACAAAGC
The DNA here is from genome assembly GCA_016490735.1 of Pachyseris speciosa. Lineage (NCBI taxonomy): Eukaryota > Metazoa > Cnidaria > Anthozoa > Scleractinia > Pachyseridae > Pachyseris > Pachyseris speciosa. The sequence goes on from JAEMWC010000025.1 coordinate 1,722,615, forward strand.
AAGTCGAAGTTATGTTAATTCTACCTTTGTGAAGAAAGATGGTTCAGTTACTATGACTGGCAATTTGAATTTAGGTAATAATAAAATCACCGGTTTGCAATCCGGTTCAACAAACAATTCAGCAGTAACAAAACAATATGTTGACCAGAAAACAAAAGATATTATTGGATTTACTTCCGACGGATCATATGATTTCTTGAACAAACATCTCGAAAATGTCGATGAAATTCATGTTTCAGGTGATATTGATCTTAACAACCAGAAATTGACTAATGTTGGAACGGCAACAAATAATACAGATGCTGTTAACAAGGAATACGTGGACCAGGGTTTACGAACCAAACTCGATGCGGTTGCGCAAAAAAACTTGAATATGAACAACAATGCCATCACCAACCTTGCCCCACCCTCCTCCACGGACGATGCAGCGACGAAAAGATATGCCAATGAGTATTTTCTCCGAAGAGACGGTTCGACTTCAATGTATGGCGATCTGTCGATGTCCAACCACAAAATTGAAAATGTTGGGGCACCAACCGCTGACAAAGATGTTGCCAATAAAATTTATGTTGACCAGGCCCCTTTTCTCAAATGTGCTGGCGGGCAAATGACCGGCGACATTGACATGCACAACAACATGCTTGCAAACTTAAAAGACCCTGTGGCGGCAAGCAGTGGGGCAACCAAAAGATATGTCGACGCAACCCATGTTGACGCCTCTGGCACAGGCCCGCAAGAAAACCCCTTCAAATACCTGATGGAAGACGTTGACGAATCTTCTGCCGAAAACAACATTACAGTGCACAACATTGGTAGCTTTTCGGCGTTGCCCACCAAATAAACAAAAATGCGTACAATTTTACGCTCATTGATGACAACGATGGAACTGAACAGTACCGCAGCAGAATCGGTTTTAACCTTTTCAGAATCCCAATTGGTTCTTATACCCTCGTGGAGTTTTTCCCCCCAGAAATGCAAAATGTCAGCGTGCATGCAACTGCCGACTCGCTGTCATTTGGTACACAAACCTCAAAAACGTTTCAAGCAACGGCGACTATTGCTGCATATGTCAAAACGGTATTGCACTTCCAAAAACGCCAGGCAGGCCAATGAGAATATATTTACCTTGATCTGCATAGAAAAACTGCGTTTCCCAACCCCACTGGGCGTATGGTTGTTTACGGTGTGAATGGCACCGTGTCGAAAGTTCCTTCCACAGTGTTTGAACAAATTTTCTTTGTGAAAAATGGGAAAATGCAGATGCAAACTGATTTAGATATGAATGGTAAAGAACTTTTTAAAGCAAAATTGGGTGGACCTTTAGATTTAGATGGGCAACATGTAAAAGACGGCAATAATCAATTATTTGATGGGACAAATGGTGAATTAACAATGCTAAACCACATCAACATGAATAGCTTTCTTATTAAAGATGTAAAATTGGGTGGTAATTTAAACCTTAACTCACATGATATTTATAATGGTGATACTCTTTTATTTCAAAATACCTCACATCAAATAAAAGTTCCTCGCCCTTTAATTATTGATGGAATGGTTTATAAAATAAGAAGTTCAACAATAAACTCAACATTTAGAAATTATACACAACTTACTGGTCCGTCTACATGGTTTCCACTTCACAGGTTCTTTTTTACTATAATCGGTTTAAAAGTTTATTATGTTGGGACGGCATGAGGTCAACAGTTTGTTCGTATAACTATCCAAAAGAACAACAAGACCGTTAATCATGATTATTCATATTCTTCTTCACCCACATCTAATAATAATTATGACATTTTTGATAAAGCAAACTTCTCAGAGATAGTTCTTGATTCATCACAAAGAATTTTTGTTTTTGTTAAGGGTATTGCTACAAATGTTTTTGCTGTTTTTAAATGTATTGTATAAGAACTTTAATTAAAATATAATCTGATCAATATATATATAATGAGTCTCGAACGATCGAAATCATTCAAAAGATCAATCAAACGAAAAGACATCTTCAATTTTAATCACATCTCTCTTACTTTGGATAAAAATGAACTAAATCAACTAAAAAATTTATATAAAACTTATCATAAAAAATACATTTGTTACAAATGGAAATATAAGAAACTAAACCGTTTTAAAATAACACTTAATATGGTATCTTTAGGACTTGTAACAACTCGTACTATTGTAGGAGGTGTAACATTAAACCCAATAATTCTCGGTTGTATTACCGCTCCGGGAGTATTAATCCAAGGTTATATGACAAAATCAAATCTTAATAACAAAGTCAACATGTGTAAATTCGCTTTTCAAAATTACAAAAAGGTATTAATACAGTTGAGATCATTTTTTAGAGGTATTGAATTCAGTGAAATGATTTTTATTTCTGATTTACAGGTGTTAGATGGAATAATCAGTGATCTATGTCCTACAATAACTCAAATGTCTGATAAATATGATGAAATATTTACAGATGAATCAACATTTTAAGATCATTCCAATAATCATTATACATCTTCAATGTTGTTGAGCTTTTTGTAATTGAAATGTTTTTGTAATTAATTTTAAGTATATCAAATATTTTCTTCAACATATATTTGATTGATATCGTTCTTTTTGTATTGTAATTCAATTTTAGAATAGCCTTATCTATTTCATCAAATATTTCTAATATTTTTTATTTGTCTCTTTATTTCAGTTGTATGTTATTTTGACTACAAATATCCATTAAAACTTTATTAATATGATATCTTCTAATATATTCTGACTTTCTCCTTAATTTCTATTTATTTCCATTGAAATCTATATACTCTCCTACTTGATTATATCCATGAACAACTCCATAATGGATACAAACATTTCCACCATCATTTATGATTTCTTGATTATCACAACACTTTTCATACTTAGGAACATACTCCCTTATCTTTTTGATCACAAAATGGACATTCTATGTAATCCATTTCATCCCCCAAATAATTATGCACTTCTAAATTACAGCACTCATAAACCACTTTATTTGGCGCCGGTTTATTATCATTAGGCTTATTCAATTTCTTATTCTTCTTCATTAATATATGATTAGATATTTTTTTGACCATTGGTACTTATTAATAGTGTCATCTCCTTAAGAATTTTGTGTTTTTCCTTAAGTGTCAAAAAACAATGTGAAAAATAAAAGTAAATAGCAAACTTTGATGAAAATTTATGATGAACCCACTTTACCGTAACCATAACTCTCTCTCAGACGCTTGAAAAATATGCTGTACCTAAAATGCGTTTTTTTTTGCCGTAACCCTAACCTATGTCTCAGGGCACTGAAAAATGAGTGTGGAAAACCATACCCACAGACACCGTAGTCCCAGGCTCCCGGAAAGGACGCAAAAGGAAGAGACAAAATTTTTTCATTGAATCAAAACGGACGTCACAGACACGTGGCAATATTCAAGCTTTGTGGTTGGTTAAGGTTAAGGCAAAGGCGTTTGTGACACCATTCAATTCGCGCTCTTTGTTCGATTCACAGTCTTGTCATTTCAAACACTGCACCGTGCATCTTCACGCTTGTAATCGAAAAGAGAAAAGAAATCGCTTGTGAAAATGGCAAGTTCTATAAAGGAAGAAGTAGAAGAAAGCTGAAAGGTAAGCTGTTTTAAATGTGACCGATTTGAATTCTATGCTGCTATTTTACCGTGTCAACAAATAAATTGTGTACAAGTGAAAGAGAAGATGCTTTGAACGTGTCAGACGTTTCAAATTCGTATTAAAATCTTGATCGCATGATGCGTTGATTTCTAGAACCCAAGGAACTGTTGATGTTCTTTCCGGAAGATTACTCAGCTGTGAAAGTTTCAAAGAATAAGATTGTAGGGACAGCTCAGCAGCTGTCTGGTCTAAAAGAAAATACCTGGGTGAATGTTGACATCGGTGACCAACAGCCGTGGAAAGGACTTATAATCAAAGCAGGTGAGTAAGGGTATTGTTGTATTTGTTAAAAGAAAGACGCCATCCATTTCAGGTTAACTTTTCTGTAAGCAACTCTTATGGTGCGTAGCTGATGAAATTGATTAGTTCCGAATTAAAAGTTAAAAGTTCGAAAATAAAACAACAGCATTTAACTTTCAAATGGCCCGCCGGACTTTCAGGCTTGATTTGCACCAATATACGTCGCTGCGCTTAGACCAATCGGAGTAGCCGTTGGGCACAGACCTGTCAATCACAAGTAAAAGGTGCAATGAAATGTGACTAGCGATTGAACTTTCAACACCGCACTCTTGCGAATTTTGTCGTATCACGATCTGCCTTTTGTCATCCCTCCTTTCCCTTCTGCGATTGCCTTCCTTTACGATCCGAAGCTTTTTCTTACTTCATAAACCTTGTGAGTCTATTGCTTTTACTAGGAAAGGGAATCTGAGACAGTGAGTTTCAAGTCATAAGCTTTATTTATTCTGGTGCAAAACGCAAATGAAAACCCTTCAAGCAAGACAAGTCAACTTCGTTTCTCGCTTTGCTTTCTTAATCATTCTTCTGTGAAACTCGTGAGGGCAACTTGTGGAAGAATGAACATATGAGCGACGAAGCATCGCTCAATGATAACATAAGTTTATTGAGAAACTTATTCTGCTCCGCTGTCTACAGATTAACATTTAGAAAGCTATTAAAGACTTAAAAAAAAAAAAAAACAATAGTCTGTAGCTACAAAGCGTGCACCGACACATAGAAACGCGGGGGATCAACATGATCATTCTATATATGTATACACATGTATCTCCACTAAACTGAAGTGAGTTCTGTTACTTTCCAAAACTTTGTTTTTCACAGCGATTGTTAGTTGTTTTTAAAAGTTGTTTTTCATCGATTTAAAAACTTGTGCTTTCACACTACATGTTGAGACCAATAATTTAAAACCAAAGCAGAATTAAGTTAAAAAAAGCCTTCTTTACAGTTGTCTGTAAGATCCACCTTTGCTGAAGTTTTCGTGTCATTAAATTTTTGTTGCAGGACAAACCCGCAATGAGCTTGGGAGGTGTGAACTTGCCTTCTTGGCCTTTTTAAGTCAGCACTCCAGTGACAAAGAAAACATTCCACTGAATGACTTCTTTACACAGCAGAAGGACACTGAAAGTGATGATGAAGAATTTTTTCATGAGGTTTGTATATCCGAAGCAAAAGTTTCAGTGCATGTGTAGATAGTGGCCAAACATGGTAGCACAAGAAACTCACTACTCCGTTTGGCCATGAAGGTTTGAAATGAAGGCAGTCCTTGCAAGTGTGTAGTGGCCAAAACCGCAAGTTGGAAACTAGGGATAACTTGCAACTCAGGGATTAAGAATTAACTGTAAAAATATACATGATTGGCATAACATGCAAGGGTGCAATCAAATGTGGAAAACTAATCTGTTATTGTGAGTTTGCTTTTTCTTATGCCAAGTCTGTGATAAATATTATACACACATAAAAAAGTCCTCCAAAATATGATAATAAGATCAAGGCAAATGACAAATATCAACAGGGAGGGCAAAACATAAAAGTTTTGGTGTGAAAAATCTCTGAAAAGGTCTTAATTCTAACAACTTCCTAGACTGCTGTCATAATAAGTTGACTGCAACGATTGGGTTTCTTTGCATCCAGGTGGACACTATGACCAAAGAGAACAAGAGAAAAAAGACGCCAAAAAAGGTTGCTGCAAAGAGACCAAGAGATCATGATGACCCAGCAGTCATTCAGGTATTTGGAGCTCAGATTCATTATTTCAATTTACTTTTGTTTGGTTGCATTCAATTGAGAAATCTGGAATTAAATAGATTTCAAAATCAGGATTTTGGATTCCCAATAAAACGCAGAATACAAAAGCAGATTTTGTCAGATTTCAAAATCTGTTTTTGGATTTTGTGTTTTATAATACTAGGAAATCAGAAATCTGGATTTTGCAATCAAATGCACCCTAAGACAACAATTGATACTTTTTTCTCTCTGTGCACTTAGAACAAGAATGAAAAGAAACTAAAAAGGGAACAAGCCAGTGCTCAAGCAATGGCCTCAAGGAAACAAAGCATTGAAATTCGTAAGAGCCTAGATGAGAATAGGATTCAGGTTAGTAATTTAAGGTGCATTAGTGATAACATTAATATATTTTCATTACCACACACTGTAAATTGCTTGATATCAGATCATGTTTGATCAAATTGATGTATTTTAATCATGGGCAAACAAGATTGGGACGAATATTTTTATTGCAATATTTCTATTACTTAAGATACCTTACTTTCTGGTATCTTAAATGTTGGTAAATGTTTCACTGTTTATTGATTGGTTGTCTAATTTAAAGTTGGAGATAACAATAGCTCAGATTTGTAAAGAATGATATTTCTGAGTTACATGTTACATATTTTGATGTAAGTTTTTAATTACCTGTTTCAAATATAAAGTTTTTATTTAATTGAAATGGTTACACTAGAATCTGTTGCATTTAATACACTGGCTCTGTGTCATAAATAATTACTTAGAACAGCTAGACTGGTTGACCTCTTAATTCCCACCTGGGATGATCACCCACACCAGGAATCCCACCTTTCAAATTTCTAACAGTCAGTTTAATTAATAAGCAGTTAATCTACTGGGTCATCCCACCTAGTCTCCTTCGCAGCCGCTCGGGCCGGAGTCACGCAACGCTCCCCACGTGGCTGCTTCAAACCGACATACATTCCTTTCTCAGAAATAAACCAATCAATGTGTGGCCAAGCAAGGAAAAAGGATATTTTCGTTAATTTGCCGACTGGCTTCGGACAATCTCTGATTTTTCAAGCTTTGCCGTTGGTCATCGACCACGTATCAAGTCAGCCAGGCCACATTTGTGTTGTTGTGTCGCCTTTGCTCACTCTAGTGGATGATGAAGTGGAGTATTTGAGAGGAAAGGGAGTTACAGCGGCCAGCATTAGCTCTTGCACTGAAGAGGAGGCGACTTTGATAGAAAAGGGAAAGATTTCTGTTGTCTTTGGCTCCCCAGCAGCTTGGATCCAAAACGAACGGTAGAGAACAATGCTTGGAAATTCTGTGTATTCCAAAAAATTATGCGCTTTGGCCATCGACGAAGCCCACGTAATGAGGGAGTGGTAAGTGGAGTCTGTAGATATTTTAATTCTTATTACTCCACTATGCCTTATAAAATTTTAATCTTGCTTTGCAACGCGAATTGATCGAATACCATCCTTTTCATTGTTTTTGTTGCAGTTTAAATTTTTCATGGTTATTGTTTTTTCTTTTACAGGGGGACATCCCAAAGCAATAAGATGGCTGCGTTTCGTCATTGCTATGGAAAGCTGTATGAGTTGCGGTCCCTTGCTCCAAATACCCCAATGGTTGCATTCACAAGTCACTGCAAGATGGCAGTGATTAGAT
>JAEMWC010000025.1:1735000-1767500 GCA_016490735.1 Pachyseris speciosa
GAGCTTACATTCAGTGCTACCTTCTGTGATTCCTTTAACCTCATTATCTTTACGAATGGCAGAAGCTAACACCTCTGCACACAAGATAAAAATGTAAGGCGAGAGAGGGCAGCCCTGCCTTACACCTCCACCCAATTCAAAGAAACCTGTCAACCAACCGTTATTTATAACACAGCTTTGGATATCACAATAAAACAAGTTTATCCATTTCATTAAAAAAAAAAGCTGAAACCAAAATGGCGGAATGTTTTCTCAATAAATGTCCATTCAGTAGTATCGAATGCTTTAATTCTCAAAATCAACAAAGAGGAGTAACCCTGGAATGTTCTTTGACTCTGTGTATGAGATGATGTTGTTAATTAGGCAAATGTTTTCTGCCATGGAGCGCCCTCTCAAGAAACCAGTTTGGTCGTTGTCTACTAAATTATCCAAAATAGCCTTGGATGCAATTTTTGTCACAGTTTAATAATGTTATGGGTCTCCAGTTTTTTGGTTATTGTAGTGCCTTGTCTTTCTTGGGTATCAAAGTAATGATACCCCTTCTTTGTGTTATAGCAGGCTTACCCTTCTGATGACTTTTGTTAAGGCAACTTATTAAGAACACTTTATAAACTTCTGCGGGAGGTCGTCCATTCCAGGCAATTTACCAGAATCCATTGATTTTAGTGCCTCTAAGCATTCTTTTTCAGTCATTAATCCTTCGCATTTTTGCTTATCAATCTCATTAAGTGTAGGACGTTCCTGACCGAAAAAACAAGCTGTCAGAAAATGATGTCACTGTGTTTTGAAGCGTAAAGCATACTATAAAAATAATTACATTTTTTTTAAATATCTGGGTCGTTAGTAGCATATCAACCGTTCCTTGCTTTACTCCTACAATGTCTATTTTCTAAATTCAAGAAATATTTGCTATTTTGTCACCTTCATGGTACCATCTGGCCTTAGATCTCACTATGGCACATTTTGTTTTGTACTGCATGATACTCTTTATCTTATTTGTTCCTCAAGAACCTCTTTATTAGTGTTTACATCCTGTTCCAGTTGCCTTTCTAGGGCAGCTAATTCACGTTCAATGTTAGCCTCTTCATTTTTCATCTTCATTTTAGCTATTTCATTGAGGCATCTCTAATTTTGAGTTTCATCATTTCCCACAGTAACCACACCTTCATTGCTTTAGTATTGGCTTACTGTCTTGGTGATTGTTGATATGATAGCATTCACGTAATCAACTTCACTCAAAAGCGAGCAATTCGGTTTGCAGAAACCTGGATCTCTGGGATTTGAATGATAATTGATGTCAATTTTGCATAGTGATTGATCGGTTTTGTAACAAGGGAGAACATCAGCATTTGAAATTCGTCCAGCGATACTTAAGCTAACCAAAAAGAAATTTAGGCGACAATATACTTCCGGTCTATTCCATCTCCAAGTTTATCTTTTTTCCTCAGGGTTTAAATCTCCATATGTCCGTCAAATCCAAATTACTCTGAATAGATTTAAGTTCTTTCAAAGAACTCCAGTGTGTCGTTGGTTTTCCACCCTTTTTGTCTTTTAAAATATCCAAAACCAGCTTAAAGTCTCTGCCGAGAATAATTTCATCTCATTTAAATGACAACATTTGTTCGCTTACAGTTTTAAAGAAAGCTGGATCATCTGTGTTCAGAGCGTAAATGTTGCAAATTGTCAAGGTCAGCTCACCAACTTCCAAATCAAGAATAATGTATCTGCCTTGTTTGTCACAGAGCTGCCTTAAGATTTAGAAGGAAAAGGTGTTGTTAAAAAAATAGTGACACCTACTTTGTTGCTCGTCAGACCACTGAATAAAGCTGTATAGCCCCATTCAGCTGCCCAATTCTCAGAAGACTTTTCCGTACAGTGAGCTTCTTGTAACTTTTAAATAAAAAATCTTTTCCTTTTGAGCCAGTAGAATAATTCAATTCTTATTTCATTATTAGCCATGCCTCGAACATTAAGTGAAGGTATGGTTATTTTAGACATCTAAAGAAGAACAAACAAGAGACACAAATTAAACTAGGTACTCCGATATTTGCATACGCTATTTGCAAGGTCGTTGGCCCCTTGTGTAACTTGCACAAATACAACGAATAGTTACATTAATGACAAAAGACATAAAAGTATACTTAAATTGGGTCCGGCTTAAAGGCTCCAGTAAAGACACTTAAAAATCTGATCACCGTTGAGGTGAGACTGTTCTCCGGTTGCTTATGGCACTGAATACTGTTATCCCGGGATATTAAACACTTGGTCTATATCTTCTACCATTTATGTACAGTTTGTTATAAATCAATTTCATTGCCTTGATTAAACCCTTCCGTGTTTGAACAATATCTCTCGGAAAATCCTGTGAAATGCCATAATTGGTTCCTGCCAGTGTACGGGGAATTGATAGTATGCACTCTTTATCTTTGTGAAAGCTAAATTTGGCAATGATTAGATGTGGTTTTTTGTCTTCTCTAACCTTGCCGAGGCGATGTGCCTGTTCTATCGGTATTTCATTGGTTTCTCCTTCTTCCATGTTTAGGTTTTTCCAGGAAGGTGTATAGCAGAATTTCAGTGGTAGCTCTGGATTCTTGTTGCTCTTCAGGGATGTTATAGAAAATAAGATTGTTCCGTCTGCTATGGCTTTCGAGCTTTATAGTGCATTCCTTTTCAACATTAGCAGCTTGTGTTAATTTAATGACGCTTTCAGTGAGCGTTGATAGAGTCTTCTGTTTAGCATTGGCTCTCTCAGTCAAGGTAATTATAGGCTTATGAGTGAACTCTAAGATTTCACTCAAATCAGAATGTTCTTTTGCCAATAGACGCTGGATTTCCTTTATTCCAGCTGGAGCGAGGTCAAGTTTACAGTTGATATCAGCGAGTGTCGCCGCCATGGTGATGGGTGGATTTGTTCCGTCTGACTTTGAAGGGTCCTCATCTGTCTGGGAGCCTCTCATTGTCCTTTTTCTTTTACGACTATCCTGACCTGTTTCCGCAATGTTCCCCTCTTTATCTGACATTGTGTCTAAACGAAAAGAGCCCTCTTTCTACTCCATTTAATGGATAAAACACAGAGCTCAGAAAATGGCGTCCATTCACCTCAACAGCTCGTCCCAATCTCCCTAGTGTTTCAGCCTAACACAGGCTTTCTAAAATAGCATTTAACGCCTTTACATTTCCAAGTAATCGGTGTTCGACATGAAACTTAACATACCTTCCAATCATTTGCCTGCAATTCAAGGGACAAGACATTTTGGCAAAGTCACATCTGTCGGCAACGTTGTTGCACTGGTCTTTCCTTGGAAATTTCTTTCCACATTCACACAATTTCTACCATGGTCCATGCATCCTCGTGTACAGCTTGATCTTGGCATTTGAAATTCTTGCCACACAAATGGTATTGAACCACCATATGTGGACCCTTCTTAATGTGCTCGGCAGAGGAGTCCAAGTTGAAATGGTCCTTGCAAGCAAGGCACTCTCCCTGGAAGGTTGAGAGTACCTTGCAAATGAAGATGTTCTTGCAGAAATTGTCCACTTGCTGGCAACATATTGCACAGGTCAGCTGGTCAGTGGTTTTCTTAAATTGGACAACACAGAAGCCACAAAAACTGTGGCCGCATGGAGTGGCCATGTGCGCCTTCAGGATAGGCTTCGTAATACAAAAGAGAATAAATAGGTTGATAAGAAAGCGATCAAATACAATCTGGGGAGAGCATGGCGGAGTGAAGACGTTAATTTCAGAGCTCCATCCAAAGCTCCGTCCACCGTAAATCTATTTATGGCTTTCTATGGAGTCGTCGTCCTTATTTGTTACACCAAAGAGGAAGTTTAGTCGCAACACGTCAAGCAGCAGTTCACAAGATACATCACCAGTTGATAAACGGATGAAATAATCGATTTCTCCTGACGAGAAGACTACAGAAGAAGACGAAGTAATGGCCGCTCAGTTGACACTGTCAGAAAGCGTTACAAACAAATTGGACCTTATCCCAGCAAGACTGAACAGTCTGGATTCGAGAATGGAGGAATTAAATAGTACAGTGAAAAGTTTACAAAGTAAGACTTCTGCCATTGAAATTGAGATTGGTTTGATGAAGGACAAACAGACGAGTTTAGATGACAAGTTCGCGCACATGGAGAACAATTCTAAGTTTGTTGATGAACACATCAAGGAACTTCAAAGCAGCTTGGAAAAAAGGAAAGACGAGGTTGATGAAAGTCAAAAGAAAATTCTTTACTTGGAGGCATATAGCTGTAGAGAAAATCTGAAATTTGAAGGAATTGCCGAAGGTTCCCAACTCGTTTCGAGATCTGATCCAAGCAAGGACACAGAGGAGGTCCTCGTAGGCTTCCTTGAAAACGTTCTGGGGATTGAAGACGCCAAAAACATCGAGTTTCAGCAAGTGCACCGATTAGGCAAGCCACAGAATGCCAATGGAGTTGCAGGCCGAACGATTATAGCACGCTTCCTTCGTTTCTCTGACAGGGAACAAGTTTTTAAGCAAGGTCGCAAACTTAAAGGCACCAATTGCAGGATGTTCGAAGACTTTCTGAAGGTAAGACAACAAAAAAGAAAAGCCCAGATGGAACGACTAAAGGAGGCAAGGAAACAAGGCAGACGCGCTAATTTTAGTAGATCAGAACCAGATAAACTATATATTGACGGAAAATATGTTACATTGTAAATTTGTGTGTCTTAAGCCTTTTCTCTCTTTTCTCCTTTGCTGGTTACTGAATATTTTTAGCATTTTTTATGGTAATCTCGATGTTGGTCTTTCAGCATGTGACAAATGCTCTTTCCTTTATTTATATCAACAATAGAGCAAATAACTTCCTATGTTTATTATAATATTTCAATACGTGACAAAAGTTTTTTCTTTTATGGTAACAAATTATAATAGAACAATTACCTCCTTTTTATAATGCTGCGCTCCATAGTTACCAATTCCATAGTTTACCAATTTTATTAATATTGCGGTGGAGGAGTGAAGGGATAAGCGGCGGTATGAGGCTGTTACACTTGTATCAGGAATTTGAGGTAAGTTCTTTGTTGTGTACGTTCTTTCTGTTACAGTTTTGTAATGTGTTTGTCTTAAGTTGTAAAATTCGTTATCGTTTTCTTTATGCACTGAGGAGATATGTCACGTCGTTTCCCTGTAATATGTTTATTATATTTGTACGTGTAGCTTGTGTAAAATGCGTAATTGAACACACAAGCCCAGACAACAATGTACATTTCTGCTTTTTATCCTTTGAAGATTCTTCTACAATCCCACTGGCATACGATATATTAACGTCGGACTAAAAAATGAGTGTCAATACATGTAAGCTGGTCTCGTTAAATGTACGGGGCATTAGTAATTTTCTGAAAAGAAGAGTGATTTTATCGTGGTGTCGAAAGCAAAAGGCAGACTTTATTTTTTTGCAAGAAACTCACTCAAAAAAGACAGAGATTCAATGGAAAAATGAATGGGGAGGCGAGATCATCATGTGGCATGGAAGCCCAAATTCATGTGGAGTGGCAATTCTGCTTAAAAAAGGTGTTGACTGTGTCATTCACTCAAAAATTTTGGACCCCCTGGGACACTATATAATTCTAAAAGCGGAAATTAAAGACAAAATGTATGTATTGATAAATATTTATGCACCAAACAAAGACACAAGTATAGTTAAGTTTTTTCACACGTTGCTGACGACATTGCATAAAGAAAACCTAGATGAAGAAGAAAATATCAATCTAGGAGGAGATTTCAACTTCCCTCTAAATCCGCTTCTTGATAAGAAAGGGGGTATATTAATACTGAGGAAATCCGTTGTGGCGACTGTTGAAAGTCTACAAGACGAACTTGACCTTGTTGACATTTGGAGGATTAAAAATCCAACAAAAAAAGCTTTACCTGGAGCCAAAATTCCCCAATGATCTTTTGTTTGGACTACTGGCTGATTTCTAATAGTTTACATGATTCAGTAACAGAAACAGGTATAATCCCGGCTCTAAAAACAGACCACTGGGCAATCTCTGTAGAGTTCTGTAACAGTGACAATGATATTAAAGGTCCCGGCTATTGGAAAATGAACTGTTCCCTTTTGGAAGATGTTGATTATATTAACGATATTACAGTAAAGATTCCAGTGTGGCTAGCGTAGGGTCGTAATGAGTTGTCAGATAATCGAAATATCTGGGACTGGATAAAATATAATATTAGAGTTAACGCAATTCAACATTCGAAACGTAAAGCGAGGGAAAGGAATGATAAAGAAAACAAATTCCAAAAAGATTACGCCAAAGCAAAGCAGAATTTTGACTTAGACCCCAATAACGCGAATGTTAATGCTTTTAATTCGGCCAAAGAAAATATTGAACTATTTTACGAACAAAAAGTCCAAGGAATTGTGATTCGTGCACGGGCTCGCTGGCATGAACATGGCGAGAGAAGCAGCAAATATTTCCTTAACTTTTAGAAAATGAACCATGTTAAAAAGCACATGCGGAAATTGAAAATTAGTGGCTCGATCAAAACTGATCCTTTCAATATACTTTCTGAGCAAAAACGTTTCTATCAAGATCTATATACACGTAGAAAGAATAGAACAGATGATACGGAGACAGCTGAATCTTTTTTGAGTAATTTAGATATTCCTAGACTCACAGAAGTACAAAATAACCCCAGATGAATGTGCTTCGATAATAGAAAATTTCCATAATAACAAATCTCCAGGCAGTGACGGAATTCCTGTGGAATTTTATAAAAAATTCTGGTCACTTATTAGCGTACTTTTCACTAAATGTGTCGATGAATGCTTTGAAATAGGAGAAATGTCTCGTTCTCAAAAACAAGCGGTCATAACCCTCATTGAAAAGAAAGGGAAGGATCGAGCATTACTAGAAAACTGGCGACCAATTTCTCTTGTTAACGTCGATACAAAAATTATGTCAAAAGTTATTGCAACCAGAATTAAAAACGTTTTGCCCAACATTCACCATAATCAGACTGGCCATGTTAAAGATTGATATATTGGCGAAACAGTACGATCAGTCTTCGATATAATGGACTTTACCCTGCGAGAAAATCGACTTCCAAAAAGCATTCGACAGTCTAGAGTTGAACTTTCTCGTCAGTTGTCTAGAGGCCTTTAATTTTGGTCCGGACTTCATTTGATGGGTTAAGATATTCTACAAAAATATACAAAGTAGTGTGATTAACAATGGTCTCATGTCTGATTATTTCACACTGGAACAGGGAGTCAGGCAAGGAGATCCGCTGTCTCCATATTTATTTGTTGTAGCAATTGAATCTATAGCAATAGCAATAAGGAACAATCCAGCGATAAAGGGTATTATGATTGGCAATGAAGAAACAAAGCTGCTTCAATACGCAGACGACATGACCGCATTTTTGTCTGACATAAGCTCGGCTCAAGCTCTTTTCAACCTTCTTGACGTGTTTAAGAAAGTGTCTGGTCTTATGATAAATACTACCAAAACTGAAGGCATGTGGATCGGATCTTCTAAGGAAAACAAAGCCAAACCTTTTGGCATAAAATGGCCTAATGAACGAGTTAAAGCCCTTGGTGTTCATTATTCTCACGACTTGAAATTGTTACATGAAAAGAATTTTATAGAAAGACTAGACAGTGTTAAAAAACTTATAAATATCTGGTCTTCAAGAGGTCTTTCGATCTATGGGAAGGTGACGATAATTAAGTCCTTAATTATTCCAAAATTTGTTTATATTTCATCGCTGTTACCCATTCCCAAAGAAATCATCCAAGAGCTAAACCGATTACTATTTAAATTTTTATGGAAAGGAACCGAGAAAGTAACCAGGTTATCCGCAATTAACGAGTACGAGAATGGAGGATTAAAAATGATCGACTTAGAAAGTATGATCCAATCACTTAGGTTAGCCTGGATAAAAAGAATTTTGGGGACAAATGGCGGTACATGGAAAAGTTATTTACAACACCTTCTAAATCGGTTTGGAGGTCTCTTTTTATTTCACTGTAATTACGACGTCAAAGACATTCCCATCACATCTCAATTTTATTCTGAGTTACTAAAATGGTGGTCCGACTTTCGAGAGGAATTTGACACAGAAAGATCGACAAAATATAGTATGGAATAATAAAGAGATACGTATAAACTATACGCCAGTTTTTTACAAAAGCTATTTTGAGTCCGGTATCATCTATGTAAATGATCTTTTATTTCATTTAAACAATACGGATTCTTTTAAGATTATTTCAAAGAAAATCAGTAAAACAAATTTTTTAATTTGGGCAGGACGTTGACACTCCGTACCTTCCCATTTAAAAACACCTAATAATTGCACTTCTTCAATTATCTCTCTCCCATTTAGAATCGATACCAATGACTCTGATGTGCTGAAAAAGAAATCGAAAGATTACTACTTACTGATTAAAAGCAGAAAAGCTCAGTTTCCAAATAATTCACGACTTCTGAAACATGATTTTAACTTAACCAATGATCAATTGAAAAAGTTTTTCATCCTTCCTCATAACATAGCCTTCGAACCATACATTAAAGCTTTCCAGTACAAGATTCTTAAATCTGTATTATACACTAATACCAAACTATACAAGATAGGTTACACTGTGGATGATAAATGTTCTTTCTGTGAATCAGAATCAGAAACGCTATCTCATTTCTTCTTCCAATGTGTGCACTCCCACCTTTTCTGGAAACACGTCGAATCCTATTACTATTCTTTAACAAAAGAATTCGTTCATCTTACTCTCCAAGATGTACTGATAGGAATAATAATTTCAAAGTGCCCCTTAATTATTTGTTACTGATTGTTAAAGCATATCTTTGGGATTGTAGAAGGGCTGAAATGCTTCCAAACATAACCGGTTTCAAGCTTAAGGTTAAAATTGAATATGAGACAGAAAAATATATATGTATTAAAAACAATACTATGGATAAATTTAATAGAAAATGGGCGTTGACCTCTGGCTCTGTGTAAGTGTAAGTAAGTAATGAACCGTGTCACTTTCTGTATATTTATAGCCCTCTATGTTAATGTAAGCATTCAGGCAGTTTTTTGCAATTGTTATTGTACTCTTGTTTGCTTACTGAATTAAAAAAAATTAGGACAAAAAAAATACAATCTGTGTGGTTTTCTTGGAAAGAGCCACTATAAACAATACGCAAATTCCCCACTTCCTTAGAATAATAATAATTTAATACTTTATTACTTATATAGCGCCATTTACAAATACAGATCAATGGCGCTTTACAATTTTTAAATGAAGTCAACTCTAAATAAATCAAATCAAATCAAATCAAATGTTGGTTTTTGGGGAGAGGTGAAAACCGGAGTACCCAGAGAAAAACCTCTCGGAGCAGAGTAGGGAACCAAGAAACTCAGCCCACTTATGACACCGAGTCTGGGAATCAAACCCGGGAAACATTGGTGGAAGGCGAGCGCTCTCACCACTATGCCAACTCTGCTCCCCATGTTATACAGCAGCTGCAGCTTTGGTAATACATAAATGGTGAAATGGTGAGCAATTACTCAAGGTCTTAACAAACATCACACAGGAATTCCCTTGGAAGGTCGTCGCTGTACGTTACATGGTCGAACACACACTTTGACGGCCAAGGAAAGCTGATCGTGTTGATTTCTCTTATGAGCTATATCGATGAAGCAGGCAAGGGAAGAAGACACATGGATGAGCCATATCTTGCTGTAGTATGACATCTGATATGTGTTAACCCATTGGCACCCAGGACAGCTGGACACTTGCTCCCCCCGGTTCCCCAAACATTTTCAATATCTCCCTACGTTATGCCAGAGCTAAAAGTAAACCATATGCACAGTAAACACACACAAGAGATTGGGTTTCAAAATAATGTTTATCCAAAGCAGAATAAATTAAAAGATCAGAATATGCCAAAAAATGGAAGGAGGATGACCAGAAAAGAGTTCAAAAGCCAATCTGAAAATCGTAAATAAAAAATTCATTCAAAACGTGACAGCACGAACAAAAACAAAGTCAAACAAAGCCAAAGTATGAATAATAATTAAACATCCAAATGAATGCCAAATACAACAGCTAACGATATATACAACATTGATTATTATTTCATTGAGTTTCTTGCAGATCACATCGGAGATTCCACACCAGCTGAAGACTCGGGAGATGAAGATTTTTAACCAAGATTAACCACATGATAAATAGAGAAACAATTTACCTTACACAAAGCTACCCCAGACTGCATGCATTGAAATCCAGTTTCTACATGCCGCCCCAGGGAGTCTTAATTCCCACTCTCTTACACCGAACACACTGCCTTTTCTTACCATCAATTTTTTCGCATAAATGTTTGGAGGCATTTCCCTCCCAAAGAGAATGGGTTTCAATTTTGCAGCGCTTAGTTGATTGCACGGCCGAAGTGCTGGAAGTAGAAAAACCTGCAATGAGCTGCTTTGAAAGCGTAGTGCGAAAATCTACCTGCCTCACTTTAGTCCTACCTTCTCCTGTAAGAAAATGATTATTTAAAATAAAAGCATTACAAATTGAAACATGAACAGCATACCAAAACAAATACTTACACCATTTCTGTGAAGAACGACCAAGAGAATAATAGTTATGAAATTGATCGGCAAGGTCAACTCCCCCCATATTTTCATTGTACTGGGCAATTACAGCTGGCTTGCTGACCTGTTGATTGTGTCTTCGAATGACAACATCGGGAGAATTTTGACTTAAATTTGTAGAAATGACATCGACATCCCTTTTGTCATGCCACTTCGTGAAAACTATCTTACCTTTTTGCCTAACAACTTTCTGGCTGGGCACATGGTGGCAAGTCTTTGCGATTTACCCAAACGGTCATGCAGCGAAAGTCTTGTGTACCCGTAAATGCTCTAACAACCTAACTGAACTGAAAAAATTATCAACATAAACATGATGGTTCTTATTCAGGAAAGGGGTCATCATCTTAGTCACCACATCATAACCTAAACCATGGATTCGCTGATGACCTACTTCCTTACATACCCATTGCATGAGTCGGCGGCCATCCAAACCTTGATCCCATGTTTCATGGGCTTTAAATGCCAGCATATATAGTCAGAAAGAAAGCCTTCCTCTAAAAGGAATCATACCTTCATCGACAGAAAGATTTTTTGTGGGGCTAAAATTGGTTTCGCATTTATATCGAATATAATTTATCATAGGCCTTACCTTGAAAAGTTAATCATAGCCCAGAGCTCCACGGGCCAATTCCTGGGAAGAAACATTAAAGTGCAAAAAAGTACTCAATTCTACAAACCTTTTCATTGGCATAATTTTCTTAATACCTACATTTCCAAACAACTCATCGCTAGGCCAATATGACCTTATGCTGGGCATCCTAACCATACCCATAATTATATTTACCGCAATAAAAGCTTTCATTATACTCAAAGGCTTTATTCAGGGTCACGAGTTTGCCTTTGCCAATATTTATGCACCAAATAGAACTAATGATCATTGTATGTTCTTTGAAGAAATTCAACCTCATCTTGATGATCTGCAAATAGAAACAAATTGTGAGATTGTTATTGGAGGAGATTCTAATGTGATTCTCGACACAAGTCTGGATGGGGCTGGTGGTTAACCTAAACTAAAAGAATCATGATAAAAGATCGAAAATTTGTGTTCTTCCTTTGACTTGATTGATATACGGAGGATAAGAAATCCAGAAATTCAATGTTTACGTGAAGACAGAAGAACCCAGTAATAACTAGCAGTATACAAGAAGACATAGAAAATGTAGATATCATTCCTGCAATAAGAACAGATCATTTGGCTATTACGATGGATATAAACGGGATCGAGCAAACACTGAGGGGTCCTTCCTTTTGGAAATTTAACTCCAGTCTCTTAGAGGATGATGAATACATTGAATTGATATTTGAAAATATGAGAAGTGGCAGGAAGAAGGCAATGTTTTTCAAGACCCAAGGGTCCTCTGGGACTTTGTTAAATACAAAATTCGATACGAAACTATTACATTTAGTAAAAAGAAGGCCAGAAAAAGAGGGGAAAAATTGTCAGCTTTAGAGAAAGATATTTAAGAATTTGCCTCCAAATGTGATGAGGACCCCACCCCTGCAAATTTAAACGATTTGGAAGATTTACAATCAGAATATGATCGGCAATATGAATACATTACTCAGGGAGCCATTATAAGATCAAGAGTTAACTGGTACGAACTTGGGGAAAAAATAACAAGTATTTTTGGAATCTAGAAAACTCCAAACAGAAAAAGAGTAGAATGCCTTGTAGATGCCTTGACTTTTGCTCAAGAACAAGGACAACTTTCTACTTCTCAGAAACAAGCTATGATTCCTTTGTTAGGAAAGAAAGACAAAGATAGAAAGTTTATTAAAAATTGGAGACCGATTTCATTGATTAATGTTGATGTGAAGATTGCATCAAAAGCAATCGCAAGAAGATTAGAATCGATCCTGCCAGAACTCATTCATCCCAATCAAAATGGTTTCATTAAGGGTAGATCTATCCTAGACGCAGTACGCACAATTGATGATGTACTTGAATTTGCTAGTTACAGAATGTGGTGGTATTTTACTTAGCCATTGATTTCGAAAAAGCATTTGATTCTTTAAATCATTCATTTTTGTTTAAAGTCCTAGAGAAGCTAAATTTTGATATATACTGATAAATCCTGATATATCTAGTTGTGTCTTAAATAATGGGTTTACAACGGATCTGTTTTCTGTACGGTGTGGGGTACGACATGGTGATCCCTTGTCATCTTAGTTATTTATATTAGCTCTTGCAATGCTTGCTTGCCAAATTCGAAATGATCAAAGTATTAAAGGCATTTTTTAATGCTTTATTGATTATACAACTAACAAAACAGAAACCAAAAAAATATGTGTACATATAATCAAACTAAAAGAGGCAGGAGGAACGAAATAAAAAAAAATACATAAATAAATACAATTGCATTATAAGCTATGCTAACAAACCCTAATATACACAAATTAGCTACATTGGCTCATGCTTAATTTAATTTTGCCTTAGTAAGTTACACCTACTGGAATAGCTCGAATAAAATTGCTTGAAATAAGGCAATTACATTTATTTTTAAAAAACTTGGCAGTTTGTTTTTGATTGCGATATACCTTTCGGTCATTAAAGTTTCTTTAAGTTGCAGTTTGAAAAGCGAAAAGAGCAACGATTCTTCGACTAGATTGCTTTTGTAGATAAAGTATTTTGCTACTAACAAGACTAGACTTAAAGCTTTCAGGTGCTTTTGGGGCTTGACAAGTCCATAAAGAAGGGTTAAGTCGTTCAAATTAATAATTTCTTTGGTGTTATAGTGCCACCAGGCCTTAAATTTATTCCAGAAAGAGACTACATGGACGCACTGTAGAAACATGTGCTTGATTGTGTGCTTTCCTTTTTTACAGAGGTGGCACGTATCATCAGATATTAAGTTAGCCTTCTTAAGTTTGTCTTTAGTGTAAATAAGGTCGTGATTTATCTTAAATTGGAACACTATCAGCTTTGTGTCTTTGGTAGTTTTAAAAGGCCAGTTATAAATTTTATGCATATCAGGTCGGGCTACCCCAAGGCTGATTATTTTGTTTTCATTGATGGATGGTTGGAATTTATTTTCAACAATAATTTTGTGGAGAGCAGAAGTGGTAAGAATTTCTACATCATCGAACCAGTTTTGGTTTCTTGTTTCACTTGGTATTGGTGGTGCCAATACTTTCCATTTGCTTCTTATTGCATTAAGAAGACCGTAATATGTCATGGAACTGCCCTTCACTTTGAATTTCGTTGTAAACTCTTGATAGGTATAAAAATGTCCATTACTGGGATCTAAAAGATCTTTCACTTTCTCAACGCCTGCGTCATGCCACGACTTATAGAAAACAGGTTTTGCTTCAACTTTTATATCGCTGTTGTTCCAAATTATAATATCATGTGGATCAATGCTATCTTGGTAGACCTCTAACTTCTTTCTTCTGATCTCTTCACAAATGTTTAAAACTTCACTGTAAAAAGGAGGGACACTGTTCAGCTTAAGTTCTTTCGTGCTATAATTACAAGCCAACAAAAATTTCAAACCTCCATACTGCTGGGTCGTGCAATTTGGAATAATTTTCCATGGTGAGTCTGTGTCATTGATTAATCTTTTAACCCATGACGCTTTTAAGGCTTTATTCATGGATTCAAACTCGATCATATTTAAACCTCCCTTTTTTTTTGCCACCAATTAACGTAAGTTTTTTAATTTTATGCGTTTTGTTATAACAGATAAAATCAAATGTGCTCTTATCCACTTGTTTTGAGAACCCTTCTGGTACCGTCAGTACAGAAGCATTATAAATTAGTTTGGACAAACCAAGTGACTTGACAACATTTATTTTCCCAAGTAGCGTTAATTTCCTTCTTTTCCAGGAGTTAAGCATTCTTTGAAGGTCTTCCAATTTCTTTTCAAAATTAAGTCTATCACTTGTTCTTTTGTCGTTAGAGAAATGAATGCCTAGTGTGTATACAGATTCTTCCGGCCAACGAAACCCAAACGGTGTGTCCAAGAACCTAACCACATTGCCTCCATTTTGGAGTTGTTCAGTTCTAACCCTGAACACCTTTTGAAATTTCCTAACATTTCGAGTAGCGCCTGCACTGAATCAAGGTCGTTAAGCAAGACCGTGATGTCATCTACGTATAGGGTGTTTTTTATTTCTGATTTATCTACCTTTATTCCTCTTATGCTACTACTTGTCTGGATGGCGAGATTAAGCAGCTCTATTCGTAAGACAAACAGAAGACCTGAGAGTGGGCAGCCTTGCCTAACTCCTCGTTTGAGATTGAAAAAAGAGGATGCATAGCCATTATTGGTGACACAACTTGAGATATCAGTATAAAAAACCTTAACCCATTTTTTAAAGTCTTCCTTGAAATTGAAAACCTCCAAAACTTTGCTTAAATACTCCCACTCGATTGAATCAAAGGCTTTCTTAAAGTCGAGGAAAATTGCAACTCCACTTGTTTTTTTTTTTTGCGCTAGTGTATTCAATAACATCACTTATAAAGTCTAACATTTTCACCAATATACCTACCTCTTACATAACCAGTTTGGTTTGGACTTATGATCTCCGGGAGTACTTTTGCCAACCTGTTTGCAATTGCCTTTGTTCCTATTTTATAATCCACATTTAGCAGTGTAACTGGGCGTAAGTTATTAAGAGCATCGATAGGTTTGTCTTTCTTAGGTAAGAGTGTGATTATGCCTCTCTTTTGACACATTGACAATTCACCTTTATTAAAAGCGTTATTAATGCTATGGACTACATCGTCTCCAATTCCATCCCAGAAACACTTGTAAAATTCCGACGCAAAGCCGTCCGACCCAGGAGATTTATCATTTTTCATTTCACTTAAGGCTTTCAGGCACTCTTCTTTACTTATTTCACCTTCACATACGTTTGCGCTCTCATCACTTAGGGGTTTGATTAATTTGTTTTGAAAAAATACGTTACTCCCGGACTCTGTGTTAATACTACCTGCCTTGTACAAAGTCTTGTAGAATTTTTCTTCTTCTCTTAGAATGACTCCCTGATCTTCAGTTTCGGTTCCATCATTTAATTTCAGCTTAATAATATTCTTCTTTTCGTACTTTCTTTTTTCTAAGTTGAGGAAATACCTAGAATTTTTTTCTCCGTGCTCGACCCACCTAGGTTTACTGCGTACCATTGCACCCTTCACTTTTTGTTCCGTTATTCGTTTTAATCTCGATTGTGTAATCTGTATGTTTTTTCGGAGCAATGGGTTGCTTTTACAGTGTTATGACTGAGACAACAGCTCGTTTAATTGCTTTTGTACCTTTTGTTCCTCATTTCTCCTGTTTTTAGCTTTTCTTTTGGCGTATGCTATTGTGAATCCTCTCATTTCCATTTTCATGAGGTCCCACACGAGACCTTCGTCTTCTAAATAATTGTATTTATTTCTATAGCTTTGAATATTTTCTTTGAGCTCACTAGTGTATCGTTCATCTTCCAATAATGATGAATTGAATTTCCAAAAGCCTGGTCCGGTCTTCCTTTTCATCGAATCTGATTGAATAAATAACTTAACAGCGCAGTGATCGGAGCCCGGAGCATGAACAATGTCACATTCCCTAGCGAGATAGGTGAGATTTGGCGTTACTAGGAAGTAATCCAACCTGCATTGTACTTTATACGCTTTATCTCGCCAAGTAAACTGTTTCTTATCATAATTTTGTTCTCGCCACACGTCTTGCAGAGAATAAAGAGAGCGGAGTTTGTTAATTTTGTCTATTACACACTTCTTGTTTTCTACCGGTCGCCCCCCATCTTGTCGGAAACAGTAAGAGGACAATTAAAGTCGCCACCGATAATGATGTTTTCATCCGCATAATCAGAGAGTCTGTTTGTGATTCTTTCAAAGAATTCTACCTGTTGTGAAGCGTCGTTTGGAGGGTAAATGTTTATTAAAACGAGTTTAGTGCCATTGATTTTTGCGTCAAGAATAAGTAATCTTCCTTGTTTGTCTTTTTCGCACTTTTCCACTTTAATATCACATTTTGGGTTTAGTAAAATCATAACACCTTTGCTGTGTTTCGTTCCATGGCTACAGAAGATTTTTCCACCCCACTCAGCTTCCCAAATCGGTATTAATTTGTTGTCACTGTACGTCTCCTGTAGAAGGTAGAAATGCGCTTTTTGATTATGCAACCATCTGAAGATTGACCTTCTTTTTATGGACTTGTTGAAACCTCTAACATTTAAAGTAACAATTTTGATTTGCAGTGCATCTAACACATTCATGGTGTGTAGTTTTTTGTGTAGTCGCCATTGCTTTTATCATTATTAAGATTGGTTGTGTAGAGGTGTGAGGACAGGAATACCTCCCTAATTGGCAAGCTTATCAATATTGTCTCATGTATGCTAATTTGTATGGGGAATTCATCTTTACATCGACTGAAAAATTCAGAGCTATAAATAAAATATACAAACACACATGAACATAACTAAAAAATGTAAGTAACAGGAACTAAAGCAACAGTATCTCTAAACATTCTATAAAAAAACAAAGGTCCTTTTTGACCTGTCCATGCTGAGGTGCCCACTAACAATAGACAGCATTCGAGTGAGCATTTTACTGAGACTAAATATTTTGAGCGCGATTTGTTAACAGACTCAGAACAAACAAAACTTTCACATTTGTGAGTAAGCTGCAGACTCCTAACGTACAAACCAGAAACTTAAACACTTCGGGGTACACTACACTATTCTTTATTACTTTTATTGTTCGTGGCTTTACCTTGTTCTCTCCAGCGCCTTGGGATCTTCTCTGGCGAATACTTTCTTCCATTGACTACTAGTCTATCTCCGATAAGTGTGGCTTTGTTGCCCTCTTCTTCCAGAGCTTTCTTGAGTGCTGGTCTGAGGACTGTTCTCCTAATGTCGCGAACGCTCTTCGGAAGATCTTCCGACATGCGAATTTTTGCATCGGTTTCCTTCAGAATATTTCTCTGTCACCATACGAAGTCGCTTTCCGTTCGACATGTAAATCTTGCTATTATTGGACGAGCTTTATTATCACCGTGCCGCTTCTTTCCCAGACGATGCACACCACAGAACATCGTCTGTTGTGCTTTATCTGGGGCTATTTTTAGCTTTTCAGCCATCACTTGTCTTTCTAGTTTTGCACAATCTTCTCCCTGTTTTTCTTCAATGCCGTGTACGATTAAATTCCAACGCCTACTATAAATATTTTGCCGCACGAGTTCTCCTTCTTGACGAACTAGATAATCTTCGCACTGGTCTACTCTTTCTGCAACTTCGTCGTGATGTTTTTGTGTGAACTGCAAAGACTTTTCTAACTCATCAACCTTTCCTCGATATTTCACCACGCGCTTGGTCGAGTTGGCATTGCAAGTCACTCAGTTGTTTTGCATGTGCGGTTTCTTTGTCTTCTAGACTTCTAATTCGATCCAAAAGCTCTATAATTCTTCTTCGCCCTCGCTCGTTGAACTCCCTGGCCGGGCTCTCTTTTCACGTCTTTCTTGTTGTTTTGTTCCATCGGTTTTGCCCATAATTAGGCGAAGTTGCGGAGCTGCAGCACACACGTCCTCTCTCTACGCGGTCATACCCAGTCTCAAGCAATATGGGTCAAGGCTGAGCATCGCTACTTTCTCTCTGTATCTTGTTAGGGCCATCCTGAGAAGTGTATGTAATAATTGGAAAATGTATTTGAAGTGGTCTGCATCGTGTCACTAGCCCCCATGTTTTTGTGGTTTGCACACCACCAAGTTGGAGGACGCTCATGATGTAACTATTTTTGGTCATGTGTCAACAATAAAAGAATACCAATGAAAGAAAAAAAGTAACAGTGACACTGACGAAAATTCAAATACCATGGGGCACTTTTCATTTCAGTGACAACTGGACAGTTTGAGGGGTAACGATTCAATGTCTTCAAAATAAAGCAAACGCTAGGGACTATTGTTGAGGTAGAATGCAGCAATTGATTTGTTGTGTTATTTTCAAAGGAAAGGCCCTAGGAAAACAACTGTCTCAGTCATAATTTTTTTGAGAGGTTTTCATAGAACAGAATGGTGAAAAATCGTTCAACACCTAAGGGGGATACGGAAATGGACTGGAGAGCTCCTGGGCCTCGAGTTTTTTCTTAATCTTAGCACCAAAAACTTCCGGTTTGCTAAGGCCAAAATCAGGTTGTTGGAATAAGAGGACTCTCGAGAGCCTTCAAAATGTAGTGGAAACCCTTGACAACACCTAAGGGGGATACGGAAATGGACTGGAGAGCTCCTGGGCCTCGAGTTTTTTCTTAATCTTAGCACCAAAAACTTCCGGTTTGCTAAGGCCAAAATCAGGTTGTTGGAATAAGAGGACTCTCGAGAGCCTTCAAAATGTAGTGGAAACCCTTGACTAAAACCGGATATCAACAATTCTGCAACTGAATGGTCATACCCGTCTTAAAGCAAATGAAAACGTTCAGTTCTAATGGGGCATTTTCCATAAATTTCCTGAAAATGAAAATATTGGGTCCGGCAGAAACTGAACAAATTATGATTTGAGAGAAACAATGATTTAAAGACAATACCAGGGCTGGAACCAGATGCATCCGAAACACTGACAATGCACCAGCCAGCCCTTAGATGCCTTGTAATAGGCAATGAATAATCAGACAGGAACTAGCTGCATCCGAAACACTGGCAACGTAAAGCTAGCCCTTGATGCAACAACATAAACATTGAGTGACCAGGCAATACTGTAGCTGAGTCTGAAACACTGACAGCGCAGCCATTGCCATGTAAGAGGTCGTATATAACATGGCAGGGACAGGCCATGTCAGACAAATTGTCGATGCACCAACCAACCCTTAAGGAGCCAGAAAAAGAAGAACAATACCTATACTGTCTTGGTAACACATAGTGTACACAAAACTTTTCTAGACTTATCACAAACCGATGGCCACACAAATACAAAGCAAAAATGGCTCACTTCACGTGTGCAAGTAGCCTTGGTAAAGGCCCCCCCCCGCCAAAAAAAAAAAAAATAGAGTCTACTGAGAGTTGAACTCAAAGACCTCAATAAATGTGCGAAATCTGGGATCAATCGACTGGGCTCAAAGCATGCTTACCGCTCACAGAATGGCGCTGCGGTAACTGAGATACAGAAGAGATTGACCAGTATAATTAACATGGGCGCCATCAGCTACATTAAAGTCTTTTGCAGGATGCGAAAAATCCCTATGTTGCTAGCAAAAAACGTTGGGGAAGGGGTCTAAGACTATACTAACATACTAATTTAGAAGTTTGGTGCATTGTGAGAAATCAAAGGTGTCAGGATATGAGATGCCACATGGAATGACATGACAAACACCGATTACTCGAGCACAATAATCGTCTAAAACCAAGCACACAAGGTCCTTGAGTAAAGAACCAACAACTTCAGGGGCGAGGAATGAAAGATCATTTGTTCCAATTTCGAGAATGACCACATCAGGAGTTAAGCGCTTGACAATGTGTAGGTCGTGTGATTGCAGTTTTGATACTGTATAAGCTCCAGTTTAGCTTATTGATGGTTTAATTTTCCTTACTGATGAGATACACACGAATAACAACATACACAAGTGCGCGGTTCTAAAATGAAAACAAAAATAGCGGTAACTGAAGTGATACCGAAACGAAATGAAGCGAAATAAAACAAAATAAACAAATGAATACAAGCTAGTACCTTGTACAGTAAGAGATCCCGGGTAAAGAAACAAATTTACTTCCTTGGTGTAGACCTTCCGACTGAGCACATGGCAAGATAAAAATGTAAATCGCTGCCAGAGAATCATGGGAAACAAGCAGGCCCGCAATGCTTGCAAAGCACTTGAATAGGTTGTACACCGGCCCTGAAAGACCAACTAGATAAGCTAGTTGTCTTTAAATACACAAGGATCTATGTTCATCAGTCAACCCCAGACTTAATCAATGTAAATAACAATCCACAAAACTCCTTTGGCCCACATGCCAAGTAGAAAACAAATAATCACCACAAGGCGAGTTCTGTGGTGACTAAACCCACAACATATTCAACTGTTATTTTGTTTCTTTTTTTTTTTCCTTTGGACACATTCGATCACAGTTAACTTAAAAAACAGTTTCTTAGTCAATCACTCTTGAATGGGTTCAGGACACGACAGGTCTCCTTCCAGGAGGCAGAGTTTCCTGACGTCACGCTGAAAGAGCTTTGCACCAGCTGTATGTACAACAACTTGTCTGACATTTCCCCTTGCATCTGGGAAGACTTCCTCAACCAAACCTAGTGGCCAATGACCTCGCGGTAACCCTCCGTCTACAATTAAGGCAAGGTCTCCCACTGCTAAATTCCATTTGGTGTAAAGCCATTTCTGCCTCTCTTGAAGCGTTGGAATGTATTCCTTGATCCACGTGGTCCAAAACATGTCAGCTATAGTTTGAGCTTGCTTCCACCTTTCACTGGGTTTAGGATTGTGCACTACTGGTAAATCACCTGCAGGACCACATGGGTTCCTATAGCACAGAAGCAAAGTGTTAGGTGTTAGAGCAGAGGGGTCTCAATGGTCATCACACTGACGGGTGAGAGGGCAATCGTTCACTATTTTCTCCGCCTCGCAACTAACGGTGAGTTAAGTCTCATCGTCAACCAAACGATTCCCAATGAGAGCATGCAAGTGCTTCCTGACAGATCTGATTATGCGTTCCCACACACCACCTGTGTGTCTGGCGCTTGGGGAGAGAAGTGCCAATCGATGCCTTTAGCCCTCATTTGATCTCTGATCCTCTCTTTATTCCAAGCTTGCAAGGCTTGTTTGACTTCAACTTCGGCACCCTTAAAGTTTGCACCATTATCACTAAATAGTTCTCTTGGGGGACCCCGTCTGGTTACAAATTGGCACACTGCTTCAATGAATGAATCCATTGAAAGGTCCTGGGAGATCTCAATGTGTATTGCTCTGATGGCTAGGCAAGTGAATATGCACCCATAGCACTTTGCAGTTCCTTGTCTCCATTCCCCCTTCAAGGGACCAAAACATGATGAAAATGTTGGCATTCCTGGAGTCACTTGAGCCACAGGGAGTGGAGCCATGATCTGGGTACCAGGGTTTGGTTCCGACGATGGCATGGTATGCATCCACTGACAATCCGCTTTACTGTGCTTGTCCCTTTGATGATCCAATACGGTTGGCGGACAGCAGCCAAGGTTTGATTAGTTCCAGAATGACCGTTTGATTCGTGCAAATGACGTACAATAAGCCTTGTTACATGATGGTCTGATGGCAGGATCGCAGGGTACTTCAGTTACTCTCTTGTCTACGAGATCTGCAATGTCAATGTTTTAAAGATGTGGCCAGTCCATTACATCCTTGTTTGTCGGAATACTTCTCTTCATAACTGGCAAGGTTTCTGTAGTCCAGACCTTCTCTAAGCGCACTCCCTTTCCTGTAGCAACACCAACAACATCAAGGCATAGTTGCTGGCTTTCTTTGCGCTGAGTTCCTGAGACTGTACACAACATGAACTGCACTGTTGTACAGTCTGCTTCTAGCTCTTTGGCCAAACTTGTCAGGCACATAGTGGTGTTCGAACCACTGTCCAAAAAGGCATGTTTCAATGATACGATTGCTGTATGGTGAACCGACCTTTACAGGAACCACTTGGAGTCCAATACGACCACAGCTTGAAGCCACATTTGTTGCACTAACACTGGTAGCATCATTGTGAGGACAACCTCCGGGAGAAGGGGTTTGGACCTGAGAAGCACTCCTCGAGTTAAGCTCTGAACTGTTTGCATTGTTTTGAAGTGGATCAGATGAATGTAACAAAGGATGATGTCTCCTTTGGCAACGTTCAACCCCACACATCCTTGCAACCCGGCTTTTCTTTACAAAGTGTCCTGGACTGAGACACGAACTGCACACCCTCTTCTCATCCTTGAGGTCCAGTCGCTGATGGAGTGTCAATTCTCTGGTCTTGTGACAACGCTCGAGAATGATGGCTGCCCAAAGAAAGTACACATCTAAAGGTTTTCCTCTCATTGCCACCCTGTGGGAGGTCGTTGTGAAGCGTGTCTAAGGTCATGCTATTGTTAGAGAGGCCAGTTTTGCCCTTGGCTGATAATTTGAAGCCTCTAGGCGACTCTGACTTTGGGTTGGCTATTTGGCCAAAGTAGGTGTTGGCTACAGCAGCACAGCTTTGTACAAACTCTGTAAGGTGGGAGAATGTTGGCGTGATCTGAGATTCATACAACTGATTGGCCTTCTCTGCTCATTCTGCCCTGAGATAAATTGGAAGGCGGGCCACAATCTTTCCAAGTGTGTCCATTGAGGTTAGATTACTTGTGTGTCCTAACTGGGTAGACCCAAGGAGACACGTTTCCATGTCACAAGGCAGCTGGGACAATATGTCTGGATCAGAACTTTGAATCGGAGGCCCACTGACTACCTTTTCTAGGAAGGCCCTGGTCACTACATGGGTTCGGCCAAAGTTCCTTTATAAAATCTCCTTCACTTGCTGTAACCTTCTTCAGGGGGCATCAATGAAGTGTTTTTGCGCAGGTCTTTGTTTTGTAGTTCGAGGCAG
Organism: Pachyseris speciosa; assembly: GCA_016490735.1. NCBI lineage: Eukaryota > Metazoa > Cnidaria > Anthozoa > Scleractinia > Pachyseridae > Pachyseris > Pachyseris speciosa. The sequence goes on from JAEMWC010000025.1 coordinate 1,758,159, forward strand.
GCAAAATCACAAAACAAAGGTCTAATCTGTCTCTGGATCAAAACACATCAACACAACAGAAGACTGGGTCATTTAACAGCAAGGCCATTTCAAAACAAGAACCAGCCGTGCTGAAACTCGAGTAACTGAGTGCATACGATTTGCCAAATGTCAATAGAAATATTGTGCCAGAAAACTGTTAACTCCAAACACTAAGCGATGACATGAATAATTGGTGACATTTCAAGCGAAATTTTGTGGCGCAAAATGAAGTGCTGCCCAAAATTTTGTGCGAAATTTCGCTCCCCAAAACGAAATTACGAGTGAAATTTTGCTTCCCTAAACGAAATTTTGCTCCCTCTACGACGAAATGCCGTGCGAAATTTCAGATTGCTGCATGAAATGTCGATAATTTCAGAACAATAGTTTCATCGAAATATCGCCGAAAATTCGCTTTCTTCGAAATATCGCGAGATTTCAGCAAATTTCGTCGAAATTTTACACATTACTGTATTATGTTAAGATAAAAGGTATTATGCCCTCTGAAACTTAGCCAGTAAAAAAATATCTAGTATAAACGCAACATAAGGATTTACTTGTAATGGCCTGTTTGATGTATTTTCACCATTGTACATTACCTAACAAAATGGGACTTTATTTTAGTAATTTACGATGGTGATTTTCATTTTAAAAGAAAAAAAATATATTAAGGTGGGTGATGTCTTGTGAGAAACTCGAACTTAGTTGTACCACATGTAACTGACCACTATTAAAGTAGGCTGGTGAATGGTACTGGGGTGCTGGAATCATAGTAGGATGTGTGGCTGACTCTGAATCAAAAAACTTCTCAATTGAGTGTCATACAAATGCTTTTGTTTTGTTGTCAAGACAGGACATCCTTTCTGCCAAACTTAAGCAATGAGTATCAGGAGACATTATTGTCTGCCTTTGTAGGTGCTCTGCAGGTAGCATCTAACGACTTTTGGAAACTATGCATCACTTTGCATGGTTCAAGTTTGGGTCTGGGGCACTCTGAGCAGGAGACCAAGATCGCTTTTTTGTAATGTCTTCTTTAAGTTTTTTTACTTTGCTTCTTGACTTCAGGCTCAGTTAAATCCCTGTACTCACTATGAAAATAATAAAATGATAAAATAAGGGTCCATTCATCAATTTCTGTTCAAAATTAAGGAACCTGACTCTTCAAATATAGTATTTTTCTCACAACAGAAAGTTTCAACGTACTTTGTATCATGAAGTCTCAAAAATTAATACGAGGAGAAAGTTCAACTGTGGAGGCAGCATGGCCAAGTGGTCAGAGCACTGGGCTTGTAATAACTAACAAAGCTGACTAGAATAATTCAGAAAGTCGTGATTTACAGAATGTTGTGTAACACACAAAAATCAAATAAACAACAATTACCTTGAAGGAGAGGTTTCTTCAGATTGATATTTTTCCTCTTCTCTAAATTCTGATTCTCTGTCATCTGAGTTTGTCTGCACATTGCTGACATTGCTGGAAGTAGTTCTTGTCTTAATAAAGGTTGCAAGCCACCTCAAGTGTTCATATTTTGGGTTTAGCTGAATGTCATCTATTGTCGCGATCCCAACTTGGGTGAGCTGGTCATGCCGCTTTAACCAATGCCACGATTCTCACAATTACTATTCTTGTTTATTTAAACTTGCCCTTATGACACGCGGTGGAAAAACTAAAATCACAACAATCAAGCGCATGATTAAAATAAGGCGAGAACAAAACAATAACAAAACGAATGCAACTTACGTTGTCCTTCTGCTAGCAATTGCGTAAGCTGAACTGACAAGAAACCAGTAAATACTCCTACTCCGATACAAACTCCGTGGTTAGCTCCGTACTTTCTCTGACTACAACTCAACATTGTCCGGTTACGCTAACATTTTTGGGGGCGTCACTGAACAGATCACAGGACTAATGGTTACTTATTAGCTAGACATGTCCGGAAATAGCGTGACAACGTGACACTCCTCGCCCAAGGATCCCCATGGATCCTTGCTTCAAATCACTAGATCCTACGTTTGACTAAAGTCACTGACTCCTGTATGCAGTCTTAGTGGACAGCAACATCCTCACAAGGGACCAATAGTACGTGAGCACTGATTGGTCGCTCGTAGGTCTTATTCTGCCCATCTCTGTGCCTCAGCACCATCGCCTTCCTTACTCTTCCGTCCTTGCTCTTGACTGCATCTACCACTCTCCCCAGGGGCCAGTTATTTCGGTGGGCTTGATCATCTCTTATCATGACGATGTCTCCCTCCGCCAGGTTCCGACGCTTCTGGTTCCACTTCATTCTCGCCTGCAGATTGTGGATATACTCCCGTCTCCATCTAGTCCAAAGCTGGTCAGCCAGGTACTGAACTTTCCTCCATCTCCTTTGGGCATAGATGTCCTGTGCCATGAAGTTGCCTGGGAGAGGACGAAGTGGGCGTGTCTTCTGCATCAGCAACGTCGCTGGTGTCAGCGGTTGAGGTTCGTTTATATCCGATGGTAAGGCTGTGATCGGGCGGGCATTGACTATCACCGCAACTTCTGACATCAAGGTGACCAGCAGTTCGTGGGTCAGCTGTCGCGGCCCTAACTCCAACAGCATGGCATCTAAGATGCAGAGGATGGGGCCTATCTGTCATTCCCAAACTCCGTCGTAGTGGGATGCATAGGGTGGGTTAAATATCCACTCACATCCTTGCTCTGATAGGTAATTTGCCACGGACTCCTTATCCATTTCTGCTAGGGCCTCATCAATCTCGCTCTTCGCGCCAACAAAGTTGGTGCCTCGATCACATCTCAGGCGCAAAGCAGGTCCTTGTATGGCGAAGAAGCACCTCAGGGCACACAGAAATGAACTAGCATCCATCGCCTCTAAGAGCTGGATTGCTCTACTGGCCATGCACGTGAAGACTAGACCCCAGCGCTTTGAGTTTGCCGCTCCTCCTCTTGTCCTCCTTGTCTGCACCGTCCATGGTCCGAACACGTCGAAGCCTACATTGGTAAAGGGGGGCCGACTTCTGTTCTGTCTGGTGGCAGGTCTGCCATCTGTTGATCCAACATGGGGTCTTGTAGCTTCTTGCACGTCACACACAAACCGATCAGGCTCACCACAGCTCCATGACCACCCACTAGCCAGTAGCCCGCGTTTCGCAAGGCTCCATGGGTGATTTGGCGTCCCTGATGATGTACCTCTTGGTGGTAGTGGTTTAAGATGAGCTTCGATACGTGGTGCCCCTTCGGAAGAAGCACCGGATGCTTCTCCTTTGGACTTAGGTTGGACTGGCGAAGGCGACCACCGACTCTCAGTATGCCTGCATCATCGACGTAGGGGTCTAGCCGGTACAAGTGGGACTGCTTTAGTGTCCTCTTTCTCGCTTTGATACCGTTGCGGTCATTGCTGTTTGGGGTGGTAACGCTTGCGATGGCGTCAAACTCCTCTTTGAAGGCCTCGTGCTGGGCAGCCTTGATGATGATTTCGCTTGCTTTACTGAGCACTCCGGGAGCTAGGCGTTGATCAGGTTTGTGCTGCGGTGCCTTGCCTACTGTGTTCCTCTGCTTGTACAGCCTTGCCTTGGTTATGAGGACAGTAATGGCACGCCTTAGGGACTGCCAGGAGGAAAACCTTTTTAAAACGTCTTCGTGAAGTGTACGGGACTCCTGTGGCTTGACGCTGGTCGCATGAGACTTCACCTCATTGCGCCTCCGGATCATCTGGGCTGATGGTTACTTGAACTGGTTCAAGTATAGATGTGTCGTCAGTTACGTTTCTCAAACTAGAACCACTACGTGGAACTTACTGGGGCCCAGTGGGACACTGGATTGCATAAATATAGTTAATCTTTCGCACCCTTCCCCCGCTTCTTCAGTGGAGGCTAATACTGACATATTTTACAATCAGAGACAAAAAAGTCTTAAAGTCGCTTCAGTGTTATTATTCCGCCATATTTAAATTTTAAACCGTGCCTCAAATGCTATTTTAGCGTGTTTAATTCGCGAATGTTACCGGGCATTGTACGCGATGAGGCAAAAATTAAGAAAATTTCTGTATATTTACATTTTTGTTAATAATTTTTAAAACAATTTCGCAAACGTAGAGGTTTTTCCAGCAAAAAGTATGAACATCTGCTTAGATGTAAGTAATTTTATTAGTTATTGTGTCAATCAACTTAAAAAAATATTAAAATTTTCTTTGAAGTGTGTATTCTCGTTATAACAGTAACAAACGTTTTAAAAAATAATTGTCCGTTTACATGAAATATTCGATTTCGAACTTGTCCTATTGGAGCGCATAGAAAGCTCAATATCCAAAAAATTCTCGTTACTTCTTTATAACACTAACAACCTTTTTTAAAATAATTATTTGTTTCCATGAAATATTCGATTTCTAACTTGTCCTGATCGTGCGTATAGAAAGCTCAATACCAAAAAAGCCAAGGAAATGTCTAGTTGATTTCAGAAATAATCAAAGTGTCTTTGTTGTAAGTGATAGAAACATTTTCCACAAAAAGCAACTTTTGTGCTAAAGTTTGTTCATCTTGATTCAAGATGTTGTCAACGAGTTGGCCATGGACTTGGTCGCCCATCTTTACAGACAGTTTGTTGTCTTGATCATCCATGACAGTTATTTTGGCGGTTATGCCCGTTGAACATTCGTTGATTCGCATGGTTCCGCACTGTTCACATTTAACAGTGTCTTGGCACGTCCCAGGAAGGCGTCTACTACAGTCCGGGCATTTGCTGAACTTGTCGAACTTTTGAATTCTCTTTAAGTGTTTCACCATGATGGTTTCTTGTGTTTGTATTTCTACATCGTTTAGTTCTTGGTCTTCTTTTATTTGCGTAATGTTGGTCTTCTTTTGAGTTGCCAGTTTTTTTTTGTTAGACCATATCCTTACTTGGAAAGGTTCCATGAGGTAGACTTTTCCGATTTCAATGCTTTGAATATGTTCTTCCCATATATCTAATGGGATTGAGGCAGTCGAGTCGGCCACGGTGGCGACGGCCAGCTTAAGCTTCTTCAATCCGACTTGGATGGCTTGTTCTTTTTGGATTACTTTCGCTTTTAAGGAAACTCTGTCCCACTCTTTGCCTTTGTTTAGTATGTCGATTATGTTTGTAGCGATTTTGCTTTTCCTCTGGCACCTCAGCATATTGAAATGAGTACTCGCCGGCTGTAGGTTGACCTACGTATGTCATGTCATTGATTACTATTTTGTCGTCGCTTGTTCTTGTGAAGTCTTTAACTTTGATTGGCGTCTTTGTTTGTTGGCTATGAACGAAGAACTTGCGTTTCTGAGGAGAGTACAGTAATGCTTGGCACATTTTAACTGGCGACGTCTGGATCTCATGGTTACATAATCCGTGGTATTACTTAGGTTTCTTTTCACTTCTGATACATCTTGTGCGTATCCTATGAGTGTCTCTTCGTTTTTACACTTACTGCTTGTCTTGTTGAGAGGGGACGACATTTTACAGCTTCCAAGTATCAGAGTTGTTACGGTTGTCAGCTGTCATATGTGATCTTGGCTATTTCTACGCACGACCTTCGTTATTTCTCACCTTTAGGATCAAGATACGTGATTTCTGTGCCAACAAGGTGTTTTGTTATTGGTCCATTACATCTGTTTTTATTGGTCACTTTCAAGCAATTGCTGATTTTGATTGGTCCATAATTCTTGATTTTCGATCTGTTTTGTGGTTATGGTCGTAGTGGTGACTTAGCTTGTGAAGAGACTCTGGCAGGATTTTTTAGTAGGTTGCTATTTTTGGATGATTCACTTTTTTTCTGCAATAAAACACATGTTTAGATTAATGTTTGTCTATTACTGAATTGCCAACCACGGGTTTCGCCCATAACAAGTTTCGCCCATGAAGCGTTTGGTCAGACCTACACTCGTCTCGCCCAGACTTAAACCTCTATGAATCTTTGATCCGACTAGAATTATTCAGACAAGACACGTAGTTGAGATTCGTACGAAAGACTTAAGGCTTATGCCTCGAGCATGATTGAATAAAACCAAGCCAAACCAAACATTCTATCCATGTTTAAACGTCTCTTTTTGCTCGGTTCTCAGTGCAAGTGACAACTTGTTCGTTCAACATGGTCTTAGGACAAGTCACGTTTTCACGCCATTACACAATGTTCATTCTCGGCATACACCTTTGCAAGTTAACTTTAGTTTTCTTTTCAGATTGTATGGACAAGTGAAAGGGTGAGATATTTTTCCAAGATGGAAAAATTTTCTTTTAGTTAGTTACTTCTACTTCTGGGCGAAACCATCTCGTTCTAAATTGGGCGAGAGAAGGTAAAATTTGTTTCTCCATTAACAGGTCAATGTTTTGAAAATTTGTAGACAAAAACTAAAAAAATGTTATGCTATCAATAAAATTCAAAGGGAGTTGTTGAATATACGTTTGCGTGATATCTTGACCAAATGTGAATATTCCTCGAGAAATCTTGTTTCTCACTGATATCTATACAATAAACTTATTTGTACTCATGAGTTTTGATAATTACATATACTTAATATTAAAGAAAGTAGATTCTTACCTTTCAATTTTGAATATTTGTCAAGTGGCTGTTCTGTTTGGATTATACTATGTAATGTGCTGGACAGGTACATTTGTTTTTTTCCTTTCTGAAATATATTATTGTGTTGTTATTTTATGGTGTCAAAGTCTTTGTTTAATGTATTATTGGTATTACAAGGGTATAATAAATGAAATTGGCTACAAACCTGTTTTTTTTTTTTTGGATGAAGTACTGTCATCAAGGTCTTCTGTTGTGTGCCAGTGGCTGTCATACCAGCCTTTATTGTTTATATTTGAATTTTTGCTATGCTTTTTATAATTTTGTGTAAATGTTTAGAATTTCTGTTTTAATTTTGTAGGAAAAAAATCATTGATGGGGTTCTGCTTTGTATAGTTTATTATGAATAATTGTTAATGATCCTAGTATAGAGAGTATCTTGATGTTTATGTTATTATAAGTAAAATGTTTCATATGATGTATAGTATTTGTTACTTATATCTTTTGGATACTAATTTTAATTGCATCATGGTCTGAATAGTAGACATTGATCACTTTATTTTCAAAGACATTTAATCTGGAAGATTTCAGGTAAATATGATCCAATAAGGTGCCAGAGGAAATAAAAGTTGGTTCTTTTACTACTTGCTTAAAACTTAAAGATTGCATCATTGATTTAAGTGGGTTACAATCATCACTATTCATATAATTAATGTTAAAATCACCAAGAACTACATCTATATCATGATTATATAGTATATGTTCTAATTCTGTTATGAAACCTTGTATAGTTGTAGATTGTTTTCTATAAATTACCAAGAATGAGTGTTTTACCCCATTTTTACAAATTTCAATCCGTTGATTAAAGGGAAGTAGTCATATTGGGTTATGGTTCTTGGTACACACTGCCAAACTCATGTATTTGTATGTATTATGATCTTGTCTTAATAATACAAATGGGTGTAAGTTTTCTCTTATTTCAGCATCCGAATTGTGAGGAAGAAGTTGTGTTTCTGTGAAAGCTATGACATCACTGTTCATTACATTTGCATCATTTTTTATGTCAATACTGTGTTTTTGAAGAGACCTAATATTTAACAGAGTAACTGTGACATCATTATTTGAGACTGTCAACTGAAGTTGAGAGGAAAGACTATTTGTAATTGGTGAAATCTCTCTTAACTTTTTATATTCTTGGTGTACTTTAGGATTTGCCTTAACATGTTTCATTTCAATATTTCCAAGAATATGAAGTCCTTGCAATGATGTTGAGCGGCTTAGTGCTACATATATTTGGCCATAGTTAAACGATCTTTGTTTGAGAAGATCAAAGCTAACAACTACTTTTTTCAATGTTAAACCTTGAACCTTGTGTACAGTACATGCATAGCCTAATGTTAAAGGAAATTGTGTTCTTTGTATTCTGGTGATGAGGGTTTTCCTGGCCTTATTTTTATTTTTGTCAGTACTGGCTCAATAGGGACTACATTGTTATGACGAGCAAATGAGTTTGAATGTTTTGTTATTGCTTTTCTTCCAGCTTCACTGTCATCAAACTTAATGTATACAATGTTTGGTTTTTGAGTCTTTTCACTAAGTGCAATCTTAAATACAGTTCCCATTTGACCATTTATAAGTCTATCAGCAATGCCTATGTTTGTTGCCAACATGACACTACAGCCTTCCTTTATTAAGATGTGATAATCTAGTCCATCTGTTTCAGACCTACTTTTTGCCAGAACTCTATCAATATGTTGACATGTTGTGGATATTGGTCAATTGCAGTGAGAGTATATTGTTGTGCTGGTATTTGATTAAGCCTGGTTGCATTGTATTCATCTACAGGTTTAGGTATGGGTCGCACTTGGAAAATATTTTCCTGAAGTTGTTTACTTTGCGGTGGAAATCTGTCATCGCGGGCCTTTGCCTAGTGCGACCCCAACTTTTCCGGTTCGCAAAAACTTTGAAAATCGGCCAAAACATCAAAGACGCCGTAGTGCTTGGGTGGGGCAGGCAGATTTCGGAAAACTCGGGCTTAACAATAGCCATCACAGTGGTAACTGTCATCGCTTGTCAGTAAACAGCAAACAGAAAATTTATGCTATAAAATTAACAGCACGCAAGATCTGCTTCAGTTCGCGCTCTTTCTTTACCATGGACAGACGTGGATTTTATTATTACAATTCATCACAGTTCCCCGTTTAGTTCGGCGGCAACGCAGAGTATTCACAATATGTGTACTCTCAAGGCCAAAGTTGTGGTCCTGAAGGGGCAACTGTTGGAACTATTGAGAGCCCTTCGCAGAATTCCGCTTCATCGTCGTCTCCGGAGCTCGTCGAACTCAGCGGACCATGTTCTTCGTCTTCTTCTGCTGAGGAAAGATGAGTGTACGCTCGCTGGTCAAACGATGAAGAAAAAATGTTGCTGAGGTTATGGGCCGAACATTTTGACGCCTTGAGAGCAAGGAAGCCCGAAAAGTGTGGGACGATATTGCCAAGAAAATGAATGACAAATTTGGTACCAAGAGAACAACAGACAAGTACCAAAAGAAAATGAAGTACCTTGTCGATCAATACAAGCAGGCCAAAGACTGGAATAGCAAGCAATCTGGAGGAAATCGAAGGAAATCAGCTCATTACGTTGAAATTGACTAAGTTCTGGGTTGCCGCGACATCGTTACCCTTCAAAATGTCCAAGAAGCGGGGAGTGTGTCGGAAGAAAGCGATGCAAACAAAACGAGTACCGATGCAAGCGTTGAATGCGACGATGATGCTGGAACAACAAGCAAGAAGCAAGCAAGATCGGCAAGGAA
>JAEMWC010000025.1:1785000-1810000 GCA_016490735.1 Pachyseris speciosa
TAATGAAACAGATTTATTTCCAAACTACATATACCGAGGTAAGTAACTTTAAAAATTGACAGTCATCAAGCTGATGAGAAGTTAGCCTTCAAAAAAGTCTGTCTTTGAATCCCAATAATAGTGCAAAAAAAATCGAATGAAAGGTTGAAATACAAAAAATACAAAATCAATTCATCATGCCACCTTCTCATTACACATAAACTAAGGTGGTGTCAATTCACCACTATAAGCTATAATCATACAAATTAAGTTCTGGAAACCAGTTTAAAAAAACAATATGCCAAATAATAGTTCATTATTCAGGTGCTGGCTGTCGCACTGCCCATGAAGGGCCTTCAGGTGTGGGCCTAGTTGAAACTGCTCCAACTCGTCTAAGTTTCAGCATCTGCCTGGCATGATGTGTCAAGTTTTGAGCATGCACTTTGTCACGTTTGCACTTTAAACTAGTCAGTCTGCTCCTTTCCCAAGGCAGCTTCCTTGTAGAATAAACAACCAATCTCTCAATTGTTTCGCCTGTTATGGGGTCCTCTTGATCCTCATAATCCGATTCTTCACTGCTCATGAAGTCAACATAGAGGACATCATCATACGCTTTCCTTTCTTGCAAGACAACTTCGGCTTGATGTGCTCATACCCAGAAAGGCGTCTTTCCAGTTTCTAATGTAAGTAAAGTACAAAAAAAGAATTGTAATTGAAACTGGCAAATTGACAAGAAGATGTAAATAACAATACTACTACCACCACTTAAGTGAAGCACGATTGTCCTGAGAAGGACTGTAGATGTGATGACATTGACTGTCGTTTCATTCCATCACACAATCATGTAAGATCAGTGATGCCATGACCATTTCATTCAATGCATGCAAGCTGAATAAAAACTTTTCCCATTTTTCTCACAAATTGAAACAAACTTATCTATAAACTCCATAAAACTATATTACAAAACAAATAAAAAAAGCCTTATTGTGCTTTGTTCTGTTACAAGAACACAGGGCTGTCAACCCTCCTGGATAATCTGGGAGACTCCAGATTTTGAATCGCACCTCCCGCTCTCCAGATTAGAGTCTGAAATCTCCAGGATAATCACCGGAGTTTGCCATTTCTTTTGAGACTCGACTTTCACAACAGTAAAATTTCAAATATTTTGCAATGTTTGAGCTATTTTACTGTTAACATGGATAACAAAATTAAAACATTTCCTCATAAACTTCTTGCAAGTGTCGCCATTGTAATATATAAGCAATAATGTGATTGGTCGGAGAGAAACCAATCAGATCCAATGTTGTAATGACATCATGTGCGTTATGATGTCATCTATCACAATTCTCAATATTTTAAGACTCAGGGGGTTGACAGCCCTGTGTACAAGGAACTTCACGGATGTGATAAGAGTAGGAAAGAAGTAGCCAGAAACACTCACTACATGTATGGACATCATTAAGTTTGTAAAAACTGGTAGCAGGCTACAAACAAAACTTACAGTTGAAAGGTGCCTGGTTCTTCGACAGGTCTCTTTATTCTTGTCATTAGTTCCACTCTGTATACGATGAGTTCGTTTCTTAATGGTTTTGAAATAACGGTAGTATTGAGCTGTTAAAGAGAAGAGGAAAATGAAATACTGATCAGCTAACATGAAGTATTCCTACATGAGCTCAACATAAGAGGACCTCACAACCCTGGGCAATAATCTAGAATTTTGGTCCATTTGATTGTCAACATTTTCCATCTTTATTAGAGCCATTGAAACTGAACATCTACATGTAATACACCAAAAAATTATTCTTTAAATGTTCTTTTGTGATCAATCAGATGTAAAAAGATCCCAACACAGTTATCATTTATTCATTTTCTATCTCACTGACTACAACCAGCGTTCTAAAACAATTTGTTCACCCGATTTGGGGAGTAGGGGACAGGGTCTCACCACAAATTTTTCAAGCATGACACCAAAGAAATAATCTCATATCTCAGTTGATAACTCCAGTCCCTATGATGGAGAATGAGGTCATGTTTGTTTAAAAAAAGGAACAAATGCATGAATAAACTGACAGTACATTATTAATTTAGCGGAACCTTAACAGAAACAAAACTCTCACACACCTTCCATCTGCAAATGTGTCCATGGACAGTTTTCCCCACCATGTTCTTTTCTCAAGATTTCCTGAAATTTTCTGAAAAAGCCTCTGGTTCCCGTCTGACAATGGACTGCAAAAATAATGCGCAACAAAATTATAATGAAACCAGACATCCATTAGAACCCTACTCCTACACAGGACTCATAGAGAACCTAAAAGTGGTTCACAATTTAGATACAGTTAATGTTTATTCACAACTCTGAGTTAGAGTAAATACCTTATAAATGGTATGGTCTTTAGATAATAAATGTTCAATGTCTGAATGAAAACTGTTAAATATGAACTTTCTGTTATTAGTGCTACTGAATATATGATGAATTAATTAACAATGTAGCATAAAAATCAAGTCTGTCTGCATGAGTGTGTACTTCAATGTCCTGCTTTGATGAAATAACTGTACAAAATTTTTCCTTTTGCTCTTGCCAGTTGTGGAAGTAGCTATAGAACTTGGAAGGAAGTCCCCATCTTCCATTTCATCGTTAATGCTTTGCGCTGTTTGACTTGTTTCGGTACTTTCATCAGCATCTTAGCCGTGGAAGAACTGCACGTAGTGTTAACAAAGAAGCATGGACAACAGGGGCCTCATCGGTGCACAAGTGGTTCACATTTTGCATGCTGCCATTAAGTTGTTTTTCGGCTGTATTTTCTGCGTGTTTTGGTGCTGAAGTGACTGCTCATTGATAATAGAAACAGTGATTTCTTTTGTTTACTGTTAAACAAAAGATGTCAAACACAAAGTGCAATGGAGTAAGAGACCAACCATTAATTTTTATGTGGACTGAAGACTAAATGCAAAATCTAAACCATGTTGAGCACCTTTGCTTTTCATTTATGGAAATCTACAACTACAGTTGTAAGTCCTCTTTGCCCTCAGGATCCAATAACCTATTAACTTTCAAGACCCTGAAGCCTTATCATGACAAATCCTTTGAAAGGCAGTATTTTTACAGATAAAAAAATGAAGCCAAAGTATGTAAGCTTTCGCAATCCCAAGTCAGAGTTAAAAATACTTCAGAAGTTACTCTTCACTGACTTTGAAGCCTTGTGTCATTTTCTTTTCAACCAACTTTTTATACACAAACCGAAATCTCTTCTGAAAGACAAACAAAATCACATCTCATGATTAATTCTAGACAATAATATTCCTTAATTTTCCAGACCATGTTTCGACAGTGCATCCGTCATAATCAGTGCACAGTTTTGAAATTGCGGTTGAATTTATAATGGCGATTTCAAAACTGTACGCTGATGATGACAGATGCACCGTCGAAACATGTCTGGAAAATTAAAGAAAGTTGTATTGTTTCTACGACTAACAATAATAATAATAATAATAATAACAATGATAATTCTACACTTCACAACTTCATAACGTTGAATTGGAAAAAATTTGAAAAAAAAAAAACTAACAGAAACAAAAATTCAAGGACTTCTTTGCACTCTAGATTTCGTGAGTTGTGCCCTTGAAATAATTATTTTTAAGTTATGCTTTTCAAAAAGAAAGTCCAAATACATTAGTTCAAGAAGAGCTGATCCCTGTCCTGCGATCCTCCTTTCCAGGAAACCAGGATCAACATTGGTTTCTTTGAAGACATGTGCATATGTAGCCAGTCTTCAGATTGTTCTGTGAAACAGATCTCAGCTAACATAGAAAGACATCCCGTTAACAAAATAAAAATTATACTTACCGTTAAATCGTTTGGAACCTCCACATTTGATTGACATCTCCTTCCTTTACTGCATCTGGTTTTGTGAATTGCCTGTTGTTGAGGTTCCAGTTGACTTCTTAGGAATTCATTCTCATTTCGGAGAGCTGTGTTCACCTCTTCCAATTTCTTTTGTCCTTCTTCAATCGATCCAGGCTTCTTATTCATCGTTTCCATTAGCACAAGTTGTCTTTCTTGAAGTGCATTCGATGAATCCATAGTGAAAATCACTACACCGAATACAGTAAATTCTCTTGAAGCACTCGTGATCAAATCTCTTAGACTTTGCTTGGCACATGGAAAAATTATCTTACATATTTATTGAAAGATTTAGGAGGCCTTCTGCTTTTTAAGTGTAATTATAATTTTAAAGATCTTAATATTAACAGTCAGTTCTATAAGGAATTGTTACATTGGTGGTCTAATTTCCGCGATGACTTCGCAACCAAAAAAGATTGGCAAGTTGTTATTTGGAGTAATCAGGAAATTAGAAAAAATAATAAGCCAATCTTTTACAGGAAATATTATAGCTCTGGGATTATAACTTTAGAAAATCTTAGGTTCGATCTTAATAACACTGAATCCTTTGAATTAATTGCTAAGGGTATAGAAAAGACCAATTTTCTGGAATGGACAGGCCTTCGACACTCCATACTGTCAAGGTTAAAAGCAGGAAATAAGAATTACATTCTAGATAACGCACACTTGAATTTGAATCGAATGCATTATATCTCAACATATGCAGTCATATAATAAATCCTTTATTGACCAAGCTTGTTTGGTCAAGATGGCGGGATATTGGCCTCGTTCTTTTTTTGCGTATTTTATGGACCAAGACGAACATGCAAAAAAGTTGGCCAATATCCCGTCATCTTGACCTCATGCTTGGCCAATTTAAACCCATATCTATTTTCAAGTCAGATGGGCATCTTGTGTGCTGTTTATGAGTGAAAAAGACGCATGGCGCATTATGTCTAATGGAGCAGAGATGTTTCATGTTGTCTTAAAGAATCTGACCCACCCACTTTGCATTGCGCGCCTCTGTTATTGTTATTATCCGGGGACTCTTAAAAGTCATTCCTTATTTGGGCACAAATACACGTGTAGCACGAAGCCTTCAAAAAGTCAATGGAGGTCGATCCAGATGGTGGCGATATTGATCAGCTGAGCGAAGTAAGTGTAACCGTCGATCAAGAAGTTCAGGGTCAGGTAAATGTTTACAGATCTCCTATCGGCGCAAATTCTAGGGTCCTTCGCCATGAATCAGCGATTGAGACCACATCTGGTCTGCTGAACACAAGTCAAAACATCAATCGAGTGGTAAGAATTTTGCTAAACCAGCTTTGAGTGTTATGTGATTGTTAAGATCTTCCAGCTGTTATTTTTTGGTTTGATCGAGGTATTTTCCATTGGGGTTAAATACATAGTCTTACCTGTTTGTAGGTTTGCAGTTGCAAGAATACCTGCAGTTGAAGGAAAAGTGCGAGATATGAAGGCTGTCCATGTTTGAATAACAACCTCAAATGCTGCAGCGACTGTAAATGTGGTACCAAAAAAGCTACTTGTAAAAACAAGGCTGAAGAACGTCAGCACGTCTCGAATCCAAGTGCTTTTGCCCGACATAGGAGAGCTGTAGAAGATTCCAAGGTTGAAATAAAGGTAAATGAAAAACCGATATTTCACTTTGTCGCGAATGTGAAAGCCACGAATATCCCCCATGCCAAGTTGTTTGTATTTTGGTCTTTTTTTGCCAGGAATTTGTATCGAAAATGTGTCCTCAAGATAAAGACAAGCTACTCATCCGGTTGCTTAGTCAGGGCCGTGGCAGCATTGAATTCGCCAAAAACATGTTATCAGAAGAAGATCCTGAACCTGCGCCACCAGAACCAGAAAATGCAGGCCCGTGGTGTGTTTGTGGCGTTTGTAGAAGAATGCCAAGCAAAGAGGAGAACGTTTGTTGTAAAAAAAAGAACATGTGTTACTTCCTACGTAATGTTTAACACTGTTTGCCTCGATCGCGAAGTTCTACAGTTGGCAATAAGAGCCAGGTGCGATATCCGTGCAGATGAACCCGATTACTCAACCCAAAGTTATCATAAGGCAGCGTACCGGCAATATACGTTATGGAAATATGGCAAACTAGGAAGAGGGAATCGAAAAATATTGCCATCTTGTGTGGTATTATCTATTAGGCAGGCTTACCCAGCACCAGATGGAATTTACATGGGTTTCCGTCGTTCATAGAAACTTCGAGTTCATAATCCGCGACTGCCTCTTTACCCAGAGAAACGCCTATTTCAATTTTTCCCCTCCCCCACCCATCCAGCAATTTAGTAACAAAAGGTTCCAAAAGGCAAGTTCAAAGATGGCTTTAGAAACACAATCGAATTTTGCCCGTGTAAATAAGCAGCAACCCAGTGTGTATGTTGTAGTTCAATTTTTTCCCTTGGTACAATTTTTTCTGAACTGGTACAGAATTTATTGAACTGGTACAAAATATTTTGTACCAGTACAAAAGTTTTTAAACCAGTCCCATTTATCTAACATTCTAAAAAGGGATTTAATTTATTTGGGGTGTGTTAAAAAAAAAGGGGCATGGTATTTTTTGGGGGACAATTGTAAAAAAAAAAAAAAATAAAAATAAAAAAGAAAGTTTAAAAAGTGCAAAGTGTCTCATCCCTGCTTGAAGCTCCTACGCTTACCCCATCTCCATTCCCCTCCTCCTGTCCTCTCAGTATTACATACCTCAGATGATCTTACCTTCCGAGGCCAGACATGTTTTTTTTTTCACTGCATCTACTAGAATTAGAACCACATACCCTTAGATATTACTGACTTACCAATCCGTCACCTTATCCACTGAGTCACCACTGATTCCGTTGGGAGATTTCATTTAAATTGCATTGAAATTCTTACTTGAGTTCCCAGGCTCCTATCGTTTCACTTAATTATGCACACATGCGCAGAACTTACCAATTCAGACTTGGAAAGAAATATTGTGGCTGAAATTGACATCTCTTCAAACAATCATGGAGTGTGTGTCAAAAGAAGCCTTCTACAAAGAATTAGAGTCCTACAAACAGAGTCAGAAACGCAGTACTTCAAAAATAACTCTTTTCATTGAAGACGAATTTTATGACTCGGCCAAAGAGTTCCTGAAAAGCCAAGCTGAGAACGCTGTCAGCGACTCCAATACAAATCACCATACGACGAAATTGACGAAGTGGCAAGCAACAACAATCAAAAGAAAGAAATGGTCCTACCATCAAGGGATAATCTTAACCACCGAGAAAAAGGTAGTTGTACCGAAGAGTCAACTCTATGACGTTCTGACTTTGGCGCATCAAAGAACAGCCCATAGAGGTAGACAAATAACGTCAAAGTGGATCAACGAGAGTTATTCTGAAGTGAACGTACGAGTTGTGAACATATTTGTGAGTTTGTGCCAAATTCACCAAGAGCAAAAGACCATTACAAGCCACGTCAAAATAGTCACCAAGCCACTCCAATCTTCTGAATTCCTGTCACTGATTGAGATCGATCTGATGGACTTTCGAAATACCCCCTACGATTGCAAGAAGACACATACTTGGGCGATGAACATAATTGATCATCACACGAAGTTCGTGACAGTTGTTCCCATACATCAAAAAACAGCTGATGAAGTAACATCTAACCTCAGAGAGTACTGCTACACTTACGGATTTCCAAAGAAAGTAATTACCGACAATGGCGGAGAGTTCCAAAATAGGAAGTTAAAGATGTTTTGCAAGGATAATGGCATTGAGTTAGCACATGGCGCACCTCGGACTCCAACAACCCAGGGGCTAACTGAGAGAAGCAACCTATCTTGGAAACAAGACATGAGGTCACTGATAGTGAGCACAGCAGACAAAAACATTAAGAAATGGTGCCAGTACACAAGGGAGGCCTCATACACAAGAAACATCTCCTACCACCGAGCTATCAAACTCTCCCCTTATGAAGCCGTGTACGGAATCAAACCCCACAGGGAAAAGCTCAATGAACAGAGCAAAGGAAGCCAATCAGAAGAAGAAGAAAACAGTTTGGAAGAAAGCACTGAAAACAGTTCTCAGCCACAAGATGAAGAAGAGCCACCAAGAAAACGACAAAAAATAATTGAAAACCAAACAAAATACAATGCAGCCATGGTGAATCAAACAAAACGAAAGCAAGAGAAAAAACAGCCCAAGTTCAAAGTAGCTGACATGGTAGCAGTCAAAATTGACAAAGTGGACAAAACAAGCCCGCTGCACCCCAACATGATACTGGGAAAAATTACCTTAATTCAAGAAAGTGGTTTTGTGCAAATTGTCACCCAGTATGGGAAAATAAACACTCTTATTTCTCTGACAAGGTTATATCCCTGTACAGCTACTAATGTGCAATTAAACTATTCAACTGAAATATCTTTCACAGCAGCCTGTAAGAAAGCAAGTGGGTTTTCATAGAAATAGTACTCCAAAGAATTGAAATGTTTATTCCTAGCCAAAAATAAATAAATAAATAAAAAAGATCATTATTATGTACATAAAGAAAACAAAATGACAACATTATGAAGAATTGTAACTTTATTGTAAAATGATTTCTTAAGTTGTTTCCAGTAAATGCAAAAATGACTATCATGAAACAATGACTAAAGAAAAGAAAACTTTAAGGTAACTTAAATTTATTGTCCAAAACATAAGCAATGTAAAGTAAACCACAAAATGTCAATCATGAAATAATGACTACAAATAATGCCAATGGAGAGGCAGTATAAGTTACAGAAAAAAAGCAATTTTATTTACACAGAAATCCTAAATGAGCAGCCTTTAATAAAAGCAAATAAAAATAAAAGGAAAAGTGTTGATGTGTTTTAAACTGAAGCTCGCTGGCAATCAGCTGTCACCCAAACACTTCCCTAAGCCTAACCCTAACCTTCCCCAACCCCAACCCTAACCCTAAACCCTAACCCTAAACCCTAACCCCAACCCTAACCCTAACCCTAGGCTCAGGTTTATGAAGAATCACTAGCCAGGGATGATTGTAAGTAAACACTAACCACAGTAGAACTAAAGTTTATTCCTGATAGACAAGTGCTGCAAAAAAATAATAGTATTGTAAGTAACCAACAAACTGTTCTGTAAAATTCTATAATAAACTGGTACAAAATATTTTGTACCAGTTCAATTTATTCTGTACCGGTACAAAAACAAATTGTACCAAGGTGCAAATTGAACTACAACATGTACATAAGCAACACCCAAGCCTCCCTCTCAGGGGCCGGGTAGATTGGAAATTACTTTTCATCATATCACAGGCTTCAGACTCCCCCTCCTCCCTATCATAATAAATAAAACCCCACTTAAACATCTTGATAGAATGAGAGAAAAAGATGTGAAACAACTTTTGAAGAAAATGGTATTTTCACTATTTGCATCCTTGCCAACTACAAACTATGTAGTGTTTTTAATTTACACTTCATTTGGTAATTTAGTTTGCCTCTTTGTCTTACAAGGTAAAAGAACATCAAATAGATACTTATGATTGCAATCAATAACACTGGTTTGCTGATTGTCTGCTACTATTCTAATTTCTTAGGAGGCTGAAAGCGTGACAATTTAGCTTTGACCAACTCCTCAGTCGAGGGGGCCCTTTTCATAGCTATAGTCGGTGCGAGGTGTACTGGGTTTGTTGATGCAATTTCGATTTTCCTAGTGATGGCAACTTCATCTTCAGCACGTCATCTTAAAATGTCTGCCTGAAGCAATGGAAAATGTGGATACTGCTTGGCCTCTTTAACTGGTTCTACCCTCCAGTTTCCAGAACGCTTCGAATAAATTTTCTTAAAGTATCCCTCCATGACCTTTCGGAAAAGGTGGAAAAAATTGTGATCTAGGGCTGCAAGTAGAATCCGTCCAGTGAACACCTCGTACCTGGAACATGAAATTACTAAGTCAAGTTGAAGTTTTGACGCCTTTACAAACTTGAAGAGATCAACGAACCACAAATGGAGCATATGATAACTTACAAGGTGTAAAAAGTTATGAACAAACTAAGAAGTTGTAACTGCAGACTTTATTGAGCCAGAGTAGACTTTCCTATATCATTACTTTTTTTAACATGGGGGCCAACTAGGAAACCAAATGCTTTATTTGGCCGCCATGCTCAAACTCCTTTACGTAATATAATAGTAACATTGTCAGAAACTAGAAATATTTGTAATCAAACTAAGCAATGACATCAAGAGAAAATAAAATTGAATTGAAAAAATTGAATTTTACTTACGAAAAAACGATCCGTTTTGGTGCATATTTCAGCAACATGGAATTAAAATTTTCTAGGTTGCTTGTATGTCTAGAATTCAAGAGAAAATAAAATTGAATTGAAAAAATTGAATTTTACTTACGAAAAAGCGATCCGTTTTGGTTCATATTTCAGCAACATGGAATTAAAATTTTCTAGGTTGCTTGTATGTCTAGAATTAAAAAACGAAAAAACTCAAGCCAATGAAGTTAGTAAACTAATTATTTGGAAATTATTATGGTATTATGGTATAGTTCCCTGTGTTATGAAATATTTGGTGAAAACTATCAATAATTTTACACTTGGCAAAAAAAGGCCAATTTTACCCCTAAAACTGAACTGATTTGGCAGAACAGATATCTCTCACAAAAGTGCAAATGCATTACATCAAGCGGTCTCTTGCTGCTGATTCAGATAGGATAATAAGTACGTTGAAGAATGCAAATGTATTGAAAGGAGAAAACATTTCTGGGTTCCCTCACTGAATGCACCACAATACATTCCTTAAATGCATCGCCCCTATATCCTGCCCCCCCCCAAGAAAAAGAAAAATTAATAATAATAATATTAATAATAATAATAATAATAATAATAATAATAATAATAACAACAACAACAACAACAATAATAATAATCCACACATGCACTGAACGCAGCACTTGAGTTTGGTCATAATAACCAATAAGAACATAGGATAAAAAAAGTTTTCTGAGAACCCTTGAACCTGAAATGTACATTTGTACATCACATACCTGAAAAAGACATAGTTTTCCTGACTCTTCATCCAGTCACGATCCAGGACTATCTCCTTCAGCTCTTTTGCTGCTTTAGAATTCATTGCCAAGTACTCCTTGCCACCTTCTGTTTCAGTTAGTGGTCCATGAGAGCAAGATCCACCATCCCACTCATGCTCCCCACAGACATGATGTACAATCCCCAACCACTTGTCCTGAAGACAAAATAGGCAGAGTTACACACATGTCACAACTACATGTAGTGCATTACACTCCATAAGTGAACCAATACATCACTAAGTATCATACCTTCAGTATTTCGGTGTCTCCATCACAAGTTTCTGCACAATGCCAGAAATGGTTCCTGACAGGCTCGATCCACTGTGCAAGTTTTTCACAGCCCTTGATCTTTGCAGCCTGAAAGAAAAGTTGGAAACCTTGCAAAAACCAAATTTTGATGAACCTAAGAAATCAGTTTAAAATCATTGTTTTTGATCACAAACAAGGTTTTAAGTCTGCATGAGGGCCAAGTTGCCCAGCCGGTTGGAGCTTATTCTTGCCTCCTAATTAGGCAGGAATTAACTGGAGGTATTTCTTCTTCTCCTTGAATGGGATGCTAGTCCATCAAAGCGTTTCTACTCTCTATATAAAAACTTGCTGGTATCCATTTAAAAATCTGGGTGAGGAAAGGCACTATGATAGTGAAGTAACTTGACCAAGAGTACAATGCCCTACATTGTAGCCAGTGCTTGAAAACTAACCATAAGGTGACTGCACTTCTCACTCATTCAGTGCGTTTAACACATCAGTCATGTATTGTAATATTTATAATAAAAGTCTAAATACTTACAGCAGATATCTTAGCAGTCAGCTTAATGGATTTATGCCAGATATCAAGGGAGTGGAAAAGGTTGGCTAGGACTTCACAGTTTGCCTCTGGAGGAACAAATATAATAATGATACTGAATACTACATTCGAATGTGTAACAAAACTGTTTTTTTTTTTAGATTAAACACAGTTCTCTTAACCCCCTTCCACTTTTTAGAGCCCTGCATTTGATAAAACACTCACACTCAAAGTAAAAAAAAAACATGGAATAAGGACATTGCAGGGACAATAACAATAATAAACTTCAGATAAGTCTGATGCCAAGAATCTGTTCTTGGTTATTTCTTCCCATATTTAGTGCTCAGACAAAATGGTCTATACTACTAAGATAAACGATCACCAACAATAATAAATTCAACAAAATATACATACACAGTATGTATTTACCTGATAATAGTGACATAATTTTGTATAATCGTACCTTTCAGCTCTCTGACCATCTTCATGATCACTTTGGAGGCATCGGTTACAAGCTCTCCTAGGTTGAGGCTATGCATCATTCTTTCCAAAAGCCTTTTGCATCCCATCTTCCCCATCAGTGTCGAGGTGCCCCCTGCTTCACGCTTGTCAATAACCTCAAGATCTACAATAACATTCAGATAGTGCTCCATCATAGTGTACACACAGTACTTGGCACTGAACCCTGGGGAACCCATTCTCCCATCACCGCAAACTACAAGAACATCATTTTCAAACACCTTCCAAATAACCTCCTTCATTTTGTCCCAAAGCTCTCTGATGCTGGGCAGAGCATACAGACTTTGAATCCTCGCAAAGGTTGTGGAGGACACATAATGCAAATTCATACTTTTGGCTAGTAGAGAAACCTTTTCAAAATTATTTCCTGAAACAAGAACTGAAGAAGCCAACAACACTGATGACACAAAATTTTTGACCCCGTTTTTCACCCAACACAGCCGAAGAACTCCAAATACCACTATGCCCCTTACTACACTTGTGTGTAATAAGCAACACCCCAGCCTCTAATTTTTTTTCAACAACTTTCCGCATTCCATTGCAACCAACTTCAGTACACTGTCCCTCAAACAATTCCACGATTTTCTCAACCTCAACAACGACTCCTTAACATATTCCAGGAATTTCTGCATATTTTCGTTAACAACTATAAGCTCTTCTATGCCAGTGTTCACTCTCTTTTTCCTGTCTTTCTGGTAGTCATCAGAAGTCATCGGGCCAAACTCTGGGAGGTTTGGGGAGGGGTTAGTGTCTGAGTCTGGCTGGCTCTGTGGCTCACACATTTCGACCAAAGATTCTGGTTCTGGCAAGGGTTCCTGTTCTGGCTCAAGTTCAGGATTTATTTCTAGGGCTGTCAGTGTACCACTATCCATTGCACATGAGAACCTGTAACAAGAATTAAAATGTATGAATACATGATTGATATTTCATATATTCATTTGCAAGAATTAAAATGATAACAATATACCAGTACATGTATTTCATTTTATACAATTAATCTCTGTTCCCAAGGGACAGTAAATAAAAAACTTGTTTTCAGTATCATTCTGTTCCATTTGTGTGTTGAAGAAATTGCAAATAACAAGTAACAAACAATCAGAGTTCTCATTCAGTTTTCACAACTGCTTTTACTACGAAAATCTGTAATTATGAGCTTTGAATGTTAGTGCATTTATTACATTGTAACAAAGGTCAGCGAGGTCGACAACACAAATAAATGACAGTGCAGTTACGTACTGTGTATAATCCAATTGGAAGGAATCAAGACTCAAATCCTCTTCGCTTCGACCATCTTCTGAATCACTTAAATCCCCATCCACCTCACTATCCAACTATGCCTCTACTTCACTGGCATTATCTGAATCGTCACTGCTACTCAGATCAATAGCGTACTCACCATCAGATCTGACAAATGACCAAAAAAGAAAGAAGGGATAAAAGAATTGGCCCTGTGGGAAATGAGCATGACACACTAGTTTACGATGATAAAGATAAAGCAAATACCTTGAACTCTGTCTTTGCTACAGTAGGATACAAGCTTGCCTCAAATTTTACCCAGCAAGTGGTTCACCCTTATCCCTTATTCACAGAATCACTCCGACTATTGATGACATACCTCTTCAAGACAAACAGTTTTTACACAAATTACAAAATATCAACATCCGAAAGGCACACGGTTCTGACAATATCACGTCAAGGGAGATGAAAATGGTCCATTCAGGGTTTAATCATTGCATTGCCAACATTAGCAGAACGAGTTTAAGAGAGACCACATATCCTAGTAAATGGAAGGTTGGCAAAATTACTACACTCTTTAAGAGTGGTGAAGGAGAAGTTTGCTCGACCTACCGACCTTTGACATTGCTAAGTATTCCCAGCAAAATAACAGAATCGGTCATATGCGAAGCTTTAGACCCACATCTGAGATGTGTTTTGGAACGGAACCAGTGGGGTTACAGAAAGGGTCTATCATCAGAATCATTGTTATTATACCTTACAGAGATGTGGAAGCTATCCATAGACAATGGCAAAGTAATTGGAGCGATCTTTATTGACTTTAGAAAAGCCTTTGACTCTGTAGACAATAATATCCTAGGTTATAAGTTGCAAGCCTGTGGCATAACTGATAGTCTTTGGGAGTGGTTACTAAGCTATTTAACATATCGCCAACAGTTTGTACAAATCAATGGTACCAACTCGGATCTTCGTAAAGTTGAGTATGGGGTTCCTCAGGGTTCCCTTGTGGGTCCCAGACTCTTCAATTTATGTTAATGACTTCTCGGAATCAGTATCACAAGGAGAATTACATATGTATGCCGACGACACTACAGCTTTTGTCATTGGTGATAGTACTCATAACTTTGTGAGAAAACTGAACTTATTGTTTGCGGAGATCTGCAGTTGGTGCAACTCAAACAAGTTGACTCTTCACACAGGCAAATCAGAAGTGATGATCTTGCAGAGGAATATTTTACTGAGCCCCTACTTCCTGTTCAATGTGGAAACACTGTACTTAAATATGCCATTTCCACTAGATCTTTGGGCGTAGTAATTCATAGCAGGTTGCTTTGGAGGGATCAAGTGCATGAAGTGTGCAAGTCATATTGTAATCAAATTAATATGCTTAAGAGAATGCAGCATCTGCCATCCGAGCTTTTGGAGGATATATATTTCAAGACTATAATTCCGCATGTAACTTTTTCTATATCAGTATGGGGAAGCTGTTCTCCAGCTACTTTTGCGGAAATTGATCGGTTGCATCTAAGAGCAGCTAAAATAATACATGGCTTACCTAAGAATATTATGGAGTGTGACATATTACAGCGTGTTCACTGGCAAAGTCTTGGTTATATTTACAAACGTAGATTAGCTATTGAGATGTTTAAGGCAAAACACATGCTAAATAGGCTGTCTCAACACATAAAAATTATTAATTCAATACGCAAAGGGAAGTTAATGGAAGTACCTAGAAAAAACTTAGAATTAGGTAGAGACAGTCTTTTATTTAGGGGTCCTGTTGTCTGGAACTGTTTAGATAAGAATGCGCGAAAATCTGAGAACATTGAAACGTTAAAAAGAGTTCTTAAAACAGCTACCAACAAAGCAGCACTAGAGAAGGTTTCATTTGTTAAAGGAACCTGTACAAATTACAACAAGGTTCATGATGACTTTGCATATATTTAATTATTGAATTTTGATCTTATTTTATTGATTGCTAGTTTGTGACTTAAATTTTTAATATAACTGTTTAGTATAAATCTAGCGAACGACTAGTAGATTTATACTAAAACAATTGGATTGTTCGCTCTCGATTTCTATCGCGTGATAGCTGATTCGGGCTGCACCCTCATTGGCTGTCACGTGATGGAAATCTGAGGCTCATAGTCTAATTGTGAAATATAGGTTTTAGCTGTATATATATATAGTTTATAACTTATTTATCTCTGATTGTTTATTTTATCGTTTTATTTATTTATTTGATTATTAGGCAGGTCCACATCAGCTTTAATTAGTTGCCTGTATTCTAACCTGCAATATCAAATAAATTATGTCTGTCTGTCTGTATGTATGTATGTATGTATGTATGTATGTATGTATGTATGTATGTATGTAAACAAAAAAATGTTTGTAAAATTGAGAAGATAAAACAACTACAGAACCTGCAACTTCAACTTTATTTTGCACTCAAATTTGAAATTACAATAGTAGAAAAAAAAAGAAAGAAAGATACATATATAACAATTAAAGGTGACAATAGCATATAGTTTGTGCATGGAGGCTAATAGAACCACGAGGTTATCGAGTTAGCCTCCATCTCGTTTGAGTGAACATAAAAAAATGACGAGAGTTTGAATTACCAAAGAGGTGAATCAACTGCAATGCTAAAAGTGAATAACTCCTTTTTATCAGGGACAAGAATAGCATCATGTTGACAGGTACTTCAATGGCAAGAGCAAACCTGCAGGTAACTAGTGCCTAATGGTTAGTTTGCTGGACTCTAATTTGAGCAGTTTAGATACAAATTGGGTTTAGCCAGGACAGTTTGCAGTGAACCTCTAATCTTTGGAACAGATCATTTACACTGGAAATTACAACTTATTGTACTCCCAAGTGCTACATATATTACAGTGTGTGAACACTGAAGGCAAAACAGGTGATAAAACTGAAATATAAAAGTGCACATTTACATAACTATGATCAACAGGTCTGAATATACATCCAATACATTATTTGAAATTCAAATGAGGGAAATAAAAAACAATCTATGTCAACACACTTTCTGGCTTTCTGGCATTAGCTTCAGCAAATCACACTGACAGATATGTTTGCACAAGCCCAACAACAAAAGGGTTAGAACTAAGATGATAACAGATACAGTCCGATACAATACAAGTACGAATAGTGAGAAAACTCCCTTACTCTTCTTCGTTGACTACTTCTGATTGCGGGTTTCCTTCCATGGAAGAAAAGGCAGGATTCCATGCAATCATTTTATCCAGGAGAGTCTGGTGCCCTGTTGGTTCTTCTTGATCCTCGAGTCTAAGAGTTGAAGTACCAGTTACGTCGACTTGACTGCTGAACATACAGTAAAATAACGAAATCATTTTTACTTCTCATGTGTGATTTCCAAATATCATGGTACAGTCTTTGTATGTGACAAACATTCAAACATGCATGCAACTATTACTACGTTCAAATTGCAAGACAAACACTTACTTGCTAACAGATGTGTTGTCTGCTGCACTGCTTATTGGTATAGGGGAAACTACTATTTGTCCGATGGTACCAGCTCTTCCTGGGGGTCGACTGCAAAAACAACTGTCTTCTTCCTGTGAAAGTCAAAACAAATGGCAACATCAGTCACAGCACATAATTTTACATTGTAAATATATCCAAAAGACGAACTGGAAATGCTTGCTCTTACGATGACTTAGATTAAACAAGAAAGAAAGCTTGCCTAAATAGTGTGAAAGACTAACACAAATTTCAAGTTCACTCTTGAAGTTATCTTGTGTCGGTGTTGCAGTCCCTGGGAGCACAACGTCACTCGATCTATTGTGATCTCGATCCATAGCGATGCCGAGGTTTTGATGGAGCAGCATCTCAGCGAACTCGCTATTGGTAATTCCTTGAACACCAAGGGCCTCTTTTCACTCAATCCAAAGATTGTATGTCGACTCTCTTAATTTCAGACGTTTTATACCTTCTGGTCGTCGTGGACGTCCCTTCCTCGGCTGGCTCGTCGCCATTGTGAGCTCTAAGACTCACAAAAACTAACCCGACAATGCTTTCAAAAACAGCAATCGTTCGAAAATAACCAACCAAAAAAGAAGTATAAGAAGCGGAGAAAATATTTACGTAAAGACGTGGCCTGTTTACAGCAGAAAACACTCAATGCAAACGGATGAAATTCTCAGAAGGTGACTCTGCCTTTTTCGGGTGCCCCAGTAATGGCGGACTGACCAAGTGGGCGCGCAATGCATACTGGGTGGGTTAGATTCTTTAAGTATTATATGATATGAGTATGATGTCAGTTATGTATGATTTTACCACTTGAACTTGGCCAGATGTTTTAGCTCTACCACTTTAAAAATAATGGTCTCCACAGTCCTTGGGTAATGTTTTTTTGTATTTGTGCATTCAAATTTAGCCTTGTTGGCTGGGTAGCCACAACAGCTACTGCTACTGTAATTATTGTGACCTCATAGAATAGACCACACCATTTGGAAGGTTTCGTAAAAAAAAAAAAACAGCAATTTTTCCTCAATCATTTAACAACCCTGAGTTAAACCCAGTTTCTAGCAAGGTGCTTTATTGTTCGACCAACTAAGCCAACCGGTCGGCAGTACTCGAGTAAGGAGACTGCTCTTTATAACAAAAGCCCCCCCCCCCCAAAAAAAAAAAAGAAAAAAGAAATTCAGTGGCATTCGTTCAACTCTCCCCGTCTCCCCCTCCCTCCCCCCAAGAAATGCAACAAATTACATGTAAACACAGCTAAAATGGCACCCATATTTCTGAACAGATTTAGTACTGTTTTAAGTATATCCTTAACAAGACTTAAATATGTTGGTATTTTTAAAGCTATCTTTAATGCTGCTTAATGTGATCTTAAACCTTAAACACACCTTTAATGATTGTTAGGTATACTTAAACTGAAATTAAATTCGAGAGAAATATTTGAGACATATTAAACAAAGATTAATTATTTCTTAAATTTACTTCAGCCTTTAAGTGTCCTTTAAGTCAATTAAATGTCACTTAAATTTTGTGTTTTATTTAATGGTTGTTTAACTTGCCTTAAACAGAAATTAAATTTGTCATTTCACCCAGTGATATTGGTAGTTAATTTTCGATTCATGTGCACTTTAAAGATTCGCAATGGGGAAATCATAGCTTCTGAGGTTTTCGTAAAGGTCGTATTTGCTGTTTTTGGCAGTGAAAAACGCCACCTAACATGTTCTCAAAGGAAGATTTTGCTGCCTAACATCTTTGAGTAATTAAAATTTCAGCTAAGGAATCCCAATATATCAAATTCTTTTAGCTAACGAAAACATCATTATAAACAGACTTCAATGTAAGATACTTGAAAAATGCCTTTCTACAGCTTTTGGTAGATTTTGCTCATTGGGTGCCCCAGACATGTAGACGTTTCTGAGCACTCAAAACAACAACAAAACTTTCATTTAGCATTTAACTCAAGTGCTACGCAGCAAGACATTTTTGCCCCAGACATGTATACCGGGATTTGTAGAGTATGGTGGCCTGTTTGGACATAGTATGTACATTGTAGACGGAAAACACATGCAAACTTAATAATTTGTACAAACGTAATGAAAAGCCTGCAAACTTAAAAAAAAATTGGAACTCTTACACACTTCCAACATCCCCAATATACCCCTTACCCTTACCCTCACTTGCAGGTGCAAGTGGTGTACAATCGTTAGAAGGCAAGCTAACTAACAATTTTATTTTGAGATTTCTGTGATAACTTAACATCAACTCAATACAAAAAAAGAATGATAAACCTGGGAAACTGAGCATTATTGACTTATTACAAATACTATTATTTGTCCGGAAAAATCTCTAGTTCTAATTTTCTGAAGCTGAGATTCTGATTCAGATTGCTTGGGCAAATTCCTTTTTTCAATTCAGGAGGCACTGACATGAAATTCCAAGTAAGAATTGCAATGGTACAAATGGCATTGGCATATCTCAGCGACAATTAAAGTTTCTTGTTGTGGAAACAGCGATTACATTATGCAAAAGAATGCCTTGCAAACACCAACAGACTGGAAGGACGCCTTAGAGGTGGATTTTAAGTTGATAATGTTAGCAGAAATGTAATAAATGAAATGTTGGTTGATGGCTAAATTCGAAATAAAAATGTTCTCGTCATTTAAGCAAGTTATATTTTTTCTCAAAGTAATTGCTGTGTTCTAGTCCTAGAGTAGTAATTCAAAGACCACAAGTTTGAGCAATGCTACGTTCCATCGACAGGCCTACTTATAGTGTGTGCACAAACAATAAGGTACTTTGATCCCTTATCATTGCCTGGGATTAGCTAGTTGTAAGTTGTTATTTAGGTTCATGGATGAGTGAGTGAAGGACTTCATCCTCACAAGCATTGCAGTTGCTTTATATCGAATACATTAATGGGAATCAATTCCATTGCAGTTCAGGTTCAGTGATGGTAATAATTATTTTCCTTTTCTTTTTCTAGGTTCTGTATTTTCTGAAAATAGGTGTTAATTGAGCAACACCTAAAGAAAGAGAAAACAAATGTAACTACTTGTAATTTATTGTTGTAAAATTGATTTTTAACATTGAATCATGTGGTATTAATCATACACTGCACATGATATTGAATGTTTAAATTAAATTTTATCACATAAAAATCAGCATATGAACTTAATAACAATTCTAAAAAGACTAACAGTATAGTAATAGTCCTGTTCTACATTTGCAACATAAGCATAAAGAACATTTACGTCCTTCCAGGGAGATAAAGTGGAAATCTCTCTACATTGTGCTACCAGAAATTGTACAAAGTTAGAGCAGTCCTACAAAGGGCTGACAACAAGTTAGAGCTTATCTGGCCAATGGACACTCCTCTCTATGCCTCTGTCTTTGTCGCATTTTAAATTACAAGATTGGAAAGGTACTCTAAGGTTTGATACTCACACAAAATACATGTACCTGACAACATCATAACACTTTAAAAAAACACAATTTTTATGGCTTATCACTTATTTCTTACCACTTTTATTCCAGACAAGCATAAACACTATGTCTACCACAATTCTTCCATGATGCTTAGACTATATCATTCTCCCAGTTATCCACAGCAAGGATACTGTTGAATTTCTTCCTGAATTCGGGGAAATATTGATATGTTGATGATACCTCTAAGATATAATTGCACGTGTGTGCAATGGGCCTTCTGGCAATACCCTCAATTTGTGTAAATGTAACTAGAATCTCTGGAAATAACATTACCTCTGACCCACTTACAAAACGTAAGAACGTGGCTAGTTTTTCTGAATCCAGACCTCTGACATACCTCTTAAGGTGTTTCAGGGGATCCCTTTCTTGGTCATTGTATACCACAGCTTTAAGCCTCTCAATTACCTTGGTGTTACTTCGTAACAGGTCATCATATATGGTATTCAAAGAGGCCATTGAGGAGAGTGTAGGTTTAAGAATGGCAAGAACCTCCCTCCAACGTCTAAGGTGTCTGTGGTATATTCGCCGATAGGACGGTTGTGTTCACTTTCTGATGACCTATTAGTGGTAGCTTAAAACGAATAATGTCCATTCAGTATAAGTCCCTGAATTGAAATTATCAAGTTATTATTTGGAATAAATTTTGAATGAATGCTAACTGCCTGTCTATAAGCTATAGTACACATGTGGTACTTTTGGAGAACATCTGTCTACTCTCTGACAATAACATCGCATGAAAAGTTATCACTTGACTTTGCATTTTCCTTTTAAAGAAGGCGACGTTTATAGCTCATACTGGAGACTGTCTCAGTATATAAAAAAAAAATCCATTTCACTGACTCCCAAGTTTGTCCAATACCAGCACCCGAGAGAAATGCCACAACCAGGGTTAACATGGAGTGCCAATAATTATTATTATTAATAACAAAAACTCCCTGACTTTTTTTTATAATCTTATTTCTTATGCAAATATACTCATTATTGAGCTACATACGTCTTTCTTCTTCGTCTTTTTCCTTCCTTTCATGCTGTCTCCGTAATTCGTGTATTGTCAGGAAGCCTGTAGTCCGGCTTCTATATAGGCTTTCTTGTCATTACCACCACATTTGTAGTCTATCGTCTTTTAAGTTATTATAAATTACTAGTGATTCATATTTTTAATTTTCTAGTGTTTTTTTGTGGTTAATGGCAAATGAAAATGGAAAATGGAAATGGAAATAGAAAAATAATCTTTTACACTCTTTTAGCAACATTCTATCACAACTTCAAGACCTCATGTAGCCCGATGAATCTTGAGAACTACACACACATTACATGCTTTTAGAACTGCATCTACTTTCCCCATTCGTTCGAATTATCAAATTATTCTTTTTTACTTTGTGACAGATTAGAATACTTTCATAACACAGCAAAATTCTTTAAGCTAACAAATATGTACATATACTCATAAAATCTTCCTCAGCACAAAGATACAGCGTTATTCTTTAGTAGGGTTTTCCTAGACATTCTTTGTAATGTCGGAGAGTGAATGGCTGGCTTCTTCCAGGTATGTATTTCATTTGCTGAAAGTCTGGATATAATAAAAAAACCCATGATCCTTTGGAAGTTGTTTGTTGAATGCCAGATGTTTCTCCAAGGCCACTCATTTCATGGTAATATCTTCTACAGGCAAGGACGATCCTCTCCTCAGCTTAAGCTCACCACTGCCGTTGTGCTTCATCTTCCTTAACTACCTTGTCATCACGCTGCTGCTTTTTAGGAGTATCGCATTTTTTGAA
Source organism: Pachyseris speciosa (assembly GCA_016490735.1). NCBI lineage: Eukaryota > Metazoa > Cnidaria > Anthozoa > Scleractinia > Pachyseridae > Pachyseris > Pachyseris speciosa. Next base: position 1,807,252 of record JAEMWC010000025.1, read on the forward strand.
AAAAGAGTGTAACCTCTTCATGCTGATCAAGGCTCTGATCACAATCGAAGATGTCAAAGATGGTGATCATCACATTACAAGATGGCGGCCTGTGCATGAATTTCTGGGTCCCACTAGTATTCAGTCCTCCTACGAGTCCTACACACCACAAAGTTATCAATTGCAAAATGCAAGATAAGTTTCTTAATTTATTTTTCTCCATTGCGATCAACTAAAACAGATTTTCCCCTTTATTCGTCTTTCCAAAACCTTTTCTACCTCAACTAGCCCGATGGCTAGTTGTTCTGAAATTTTACTAGCCCAATCCCATTTTTTACTAGCCGTCGGGTAGTGGACCACCTCTAAGGTCTAGAAGTGAGAGCTGTGTCCTTGAGACTGTAACTTGACAGTATGGGCCTTATCTTCCAGGTGATGGTTTGGGTCTTGCATTTGGCATTATTAAAAATTAGACCGGAAGCTGATGACCAGGCCTCGAGACAGTGTAGATCAGCTTGTAGGCACGTTGTGTCACTAGGGTACTAAATCTGCCTGTACACTTTCTGCGAACATGGCAACATGGCTCGTCTGCACCGTATCTGGCAGATCGTTTACGTAGATAAAGAACAATGCTGGACTGAGGATGGAGCCTGAGGGACTCCAGAACTAACAGGCAGAGGATTGGAGGTTTCACCCAGTACTGTTACACGCTGGAAACGACCGCAGGGCTTCAAGTGTCCCTATATTTCCTAAATTTTCCATATATTTTCTTATAAAGTTTGTAAATGCCCTATAATCCCTATAACTGCATTAAAAATAACAAAAACTAACTAAAGCTTAATGAATTTTCTGTTGGTGGAATGTGAGAAAGACGGGGAATTTCCTGGATCAACGAAGACCAAATTGGTAATTAGTGGACGGAAATGCTCTTTTATGCTGCAAAATTTGTGACCAGTGTACTGGTACTCTAACCAGATCATATACAGTAAGTATATCGTTTACTTTTTATTTATGCTAATTGTGATGTTTTGTCCCAATGATGAGTGACTGAGGGACCAGATTTATAAGGTGCTTTTTTGAACTTCCGGGTTCAAAACAGAAGCACTGCAACATTAATTTGATTCTATGTCATTAACTTTATGAAATCAAAACCCTCAAATGACATTTACCATAATTAATCGTAAGATGTGATGCGATAATAGGATAAAAGCCTTCCTGAAAAATAAAATGTTAAAGCCAAATTTGTTTTCCTGTTTTTAGGCGTAGTATTTAGCACAAGAACATAATGCCGCATGGGTCAACAAAGTTTCAAGTTAGCTGGTTGGATCAGACTGATATAGATGGCCATAACATTGGAGACTGGTGTACTTCATGTAAGACCTCAAAATACAAGGCCTTTTGTACCTTGTGCTTGAAAGAGTTTTCGATTGACAATTCAGGATTGCCTCAAATACAACAACATGCTAAAGGAGAAAAACACAGGAAGATCTCTCAAGCCAAGTTTTCCCAAACTCAAAGACATTTTGTACTTTCTGCAACTAGTGGTGAGAGTAGAGGAAAGCACAGGGGACCTGTCAATGTACTCATTCAAGATATGTCACAACAAGGGAAAGTAACTACAGCTGAAGCTCTCTGGGCCATGAAAACTGCTGCAAGTGACTATTCATTTGCATCATCATCTGGTACACCGCAGTTGTTCCAGAAGATGTTCCCAGGATGTGTGTCTGATAATTTTACAAAAGTGTCCTACCTGATACAATATAATACATATATACTTATCCTCTCCCCATCGGGGTGATATCTGATGGATTGGGCCCATACTTTAGGGGGAAACTGTGCCATGATATTTTACAATCAGGTTTTGGGTTCACCATTCAGTATGATGAGACAGGGGATTCCCAAGGCCGTAAGCAGTGTGACATACTAGTGCGCTATTGGTCAGAAGAGAAGAATGAAGTTAGTGTTCCATTCTTGCAGACACTTTTCTTTGGACATGCCAAAGGACGTGATGTAGGGACAAAGATTGTGGATACACTTCAGGAAGTGGGCTATCGACTGCCTCTGTCGGGTTGAATAAGCTTGTCATCTGATGGTCCAAATGTCAACAAAACTGTATGGAATACAGTCAATAAGGTTCTCTCAGGTGAAGGACTCCCTGGTTTTATGCCATTCATTCCGTGTAACATTCATGTAGTGCATAATGCTTTCCGCGCAGGCATAAATGCTTATGAAGAGGAATCTGAGGAACTAGCCATAGACTTGTTCTATTGGTTAAAGAGCTCACCCTCTCGTAAAGAAGATTACATTCGTGTGTTATCTGGTCTTGGACTTGACAATGAGCTTTTTATCCGCCATGTTCAATGTAGATGGCTTACACTCCTTCCTGCACTAGACAGACTTGTCAAGAATTGGGAAGCGGTAAAGAAATACTTTCTGGAGGAATTGCCCACACAAGCTACACAGGAGAAAACAAGCAAGAGCTTACAGAAGAATGAACGGTACAGTCGTATTTGCAGAAAGTTGCAAGACATGTCCTTTCTGGCTCAACTTGCTTTTCTGCTGTCTGTGGAGCCAATGTCAAGAAGTTTCTTTGCTTCTTTCAGGGTGAAGGGCCGCTGATTCACCTTTTGCGTGATCAAATGTGTGAGCTGTTGAAAATATGTAATGCATCGCTTCCTCAAGAGCCAAGCCATTAAAGACAAAGAGGGAAAGCATCTGCTGACAGTAGAGTATTTCAAACCAGACAACCAACTCTCCTTTTCCCAGATAGAAG
>JAEMWC010000025.1:1817500-1830000 GCA_016490735.1 Pachyseris speciosa
TCATGTACTTCACTACAAACAATATAGAGAGAAAATACATGTTTCTTTTCAATTAAGTTTCCAGTCTTTCGAGATTATAAAGGTACACTGATTAAATGTCACAGGTTTCGTTTCAGGAATTGCAGCTTCATCACAACCCTTAGAAAATTTACAAGTGGTTTCATCTTGTAGCTCGACTTCGAATTCGATGGTTCCGTCCGCTTTAATTCTTCCGCACACGAAGTTTGTAAAGCAGGCTCATCACTAGCTACTAGGCCGTCTAAAATAGAATCAATACTAAAATTGTTGTAATATTTCTTCCGAAAAACTATTTTGAGTAAGGAAAAGCTCCTCGTCGCTATACATGCCGTCCATAATGACCGCACAAAAACAGAGAAATGAGTCGTTGGAAAACATTCGTACAAATATACCGAAAAACTAGTAAACAAGAACCAAAACAAAATATCAAACAATAGAACACATAAACAAAGAAACAAAGAAAATGCAATGCTACGTCCCTTGTGGACTCGCCAAAATATCAAAGTACAAAAAAGTCTAGCGCTTGTCACGGAGGAATTCGCGCAACACGTTTTCACAGTCCTGTGAGAAACGCACACATCAGGTTGCTTTCATTGTATCTGCTTTGATCCGACGAAGGTGTGACCGTACTAATTAGCCGGTGTTTGGCCCCTTGAACAAAGGATCGTTATATAAAGATCCCTCGTGAATAATATCATGAAATAAGTCAGATAAATACCTCGAACGTCGGTATTAATCCATATACATCCCTCGGGCCTACGGCCCTCGGAATGTATATGGGTTAATACCTCCGTTCTCGGTATTTATCTCTTACTTCTTGCTGCCATGTTGTGCTTTGCTACTACACCAAGCTCTTAACCTTTGTTTCAGGTACCCTGCCCCCCTCCAACTCTCCGTCATTTGCTCCGGATTTCGCAAACATGTGCAGAAATACTACTTTCCATGACTTCATCCTGTTTGAAGGGTCCGCAGATTTAAAATGTGAAACGAACTACAAAACTCATTTTTATTTAATATAAAATTTCACAAATTCAAATATTTGTGACATCACACTTTAGGACTGTATTGAAATGGGTGTATTTATGAATTCCTTTTCAATAGACTTGTGGTCTGTAACTCGTAATTTACCAACACTTGCCAAGCGGATACAGTAAAATGATTCTTTGATATAAACCAATGTTCAAAGCAGCTTTAAAAGGGAGGAAATAGGTGAAAAAGAAAAACCTGTCTGTTAGAGTCTCAATTTCTCAACTCGACATCTGCAGAAATTTTATGAAACAGAGCAAACTAAGTTGCTCAACCATTAATGATGAGCCTTGTGCATGTGCATTAGCCTACCATGAACTGACCAACCGACTGCAACCGGATGACATTGCAAGCTAACTACTAAATGTCACAAATGGTCTAATGTCCTCCGTGAGGTAAAAATTAGAAGAAGAAGTTAGAAATCTGGCTGTTGCTGTAACAAAATATGGCATATAAATAATTATTTCATTTACAGTGTAAAGGTAATAAATCTTCAATAATAACAATACCTCAAATAGCAGGGCCATTTAGCTAGACTGGGCAAAAGAAAGAAGACTGCATGACAGGATTTGACAGTTGTAACAAAACTGAAAATATTTATAAGAGTTTATGATTTGGGGGATGCAGCCTCCAACTTGAAAGATTTATCCATGGATTTTGAACTGTGTTTTGAAGTCCATAACTTGGTCCCTGTTCCAACTAAAAACATCAAACTTGGTCAAATGGCCAATCTCAACATTATCTTTCGACATGTGATGATGTCAATATATTGATTGGTTAAAACTTTCCCCAGTTCCCTGCACAACTTCAAAATGGCCTATAAATGCTATATAAGACGTGAACTATAAGTGTGCATGCGTAACAATGAAAATTGTTCTATTGCCATTACAGAGAATGGAGTAGTATGCCTTTCGCAGTTTTGCATTTTGTGGGGCGCAAGATCCTAATGTGGTTCTGGCTCTGTTTGCCTTGGAAAGTCACAAAATATTTGACGTCACTTTTAGGGATTTTTATGTATTAGGGGGCCATGCTATCAACAATTACTTTTGTTGTTTAATGAATATGCCACACCATTGATACAGCAACACCAAACTGATTCGCAACACTATGATAATTAATCCCTTGACCAAAGAAATACAGGGTCATTGCCACTCATCGCTCCACAGAAACTGTATTCACAAAAATTTCTTCCTTCATGATTAGAGGGCATAATTGGTTGCAAAGCTTTGCAAAAAATGGCTGGGAGAGCCAAAATTTTGCAATGAATTCAGCAATCCATCGATCACTTTCTACAGATTCTTCTTGGATTTCTGTTGTATTTTTCGTATGTAATGCTGAGTTTATGAATTTTCTTCAACAGCATGGTCTTCATAAGAAAAGAAGACTTCACAAAATTGTAAAAAATCTTTGAAGGAGTCTCTTCCTTCTTAAAATGACAGCATGCTTTTGTTTCTTGCTTCCTATTTCAGTCGCGTCTTAGATAGGATGCGCCTTGTTTTCTTCCGTTTAAATGGCCCTAACATATACCTCTTGTAGAGGATGTCAGATTTCAAGAAAAATATTTTATGTAATTTAAAAGGTGTGTTCAGGCATTAATTGACTTTGTGTACTGCTTCCTTTAAGCAGATCTAACTTATTCTAAATAATGACAGGACTGTCAAGAAAAACTGTCAGGTGCAACATGTTAAAACAACCTATGTATTCCTGACACAGAAAATTCTTGAAAATTGTGTGATTAACAGAGTTTCTGTGAACTTAAATATGCGTACACAATCAAAACTCATAAAAATGTGGATGCTGTTGCATTCGCATCTGCATCATCATCTGCATCATTTCCCTTTGAAACTTGATGTTTGCTTCTCTTGCAGCAATTTCTGCCTGAAGCCTTTCTCTCTCCATTTTCATTTGCAGCTCCATTCTTGCTTTTTCCAACTCCACTATCTGGTCGATGAAATACTTGTCAGTATCAGCCATCACGTTCATTTCTGTTTTTTCTTGCAGCCAATTTTTGTTCCTGGTTAGATTTTCGCCACAGCTTTACTTCCTTTGAGTGGCTTCAGCTTACTTGATCACATTAATTTGTGAAGTATCCTTGTCACTCCAGCCACATCCCACAAGCTTTACGTTTTCACAGCTTTACTTGACCCTACTTGGTCAGCTAGTTTGATTTTCTTTCCCAGTGCAGGCTGTCCGTCATCGTCACTAATGGACTGAACTGGATCATTAGATAGGGAGAGGAAATTAAGCTTACTGTTATCAAGGTGCCCCTGGATTCATAAATTTGAAAGGCTTTATTAAAAAATACTTTCTATTTTACAAGAAGTTTCGGACAAGAATGCAAATAAAATAATTTTAAGCTTAAGTTACGAACAGAATTATATTAAAACAAAACGAAATTAAACATCTTACTTGTACTTCATCTTAAGCTTACGGTCTTTCAACCATATTTTGTCCACTTCTCTCTCCTCAAATCCCTTCTCGTTCAAACCACCGTGGACGAACGAATATACTTCATTGTAGAAAAAGGGAATGCATAAGCTTAAGTTGAGCCGGACAGAGAATGTTTTTTTTATTCTGTTCCACAGTGGCTCCAGTTTAGTGCCATGCATCAGACAAATTTAAAGAAGCCATTTTTTGAAGCATAACCTGGCTATTTCTCTTACTTATCCCTCAAATATCTTGTTTCGAACCACTTTTGGCTTGGCAATGTTCCAGTCCATCAAAATAAACTGAAAGTGTGTCTTCATTTTGATCAAATTCGCACAAGGTGCTGTTTGAATGGCTATACTGAATCGTATTAACAAACTTGCTTCCTTCGGCTTGCATGTGTACATGAAAGCTGTGCAATAATTGTGGACGAAACTACTGACCATTTACTAAACTCCAGAGTCAATAAATAGAGCACTTTTTTTTCCAAAAGTGAAGCTTGTACTTGGCTAATTGATTTCATTCAACTTTGCACAGAAACATTGCAACGCATCGAAAGGTTTAGTCATGCAATTGTTAAATGTTTCCATTTTCCGGGCTCTTCTTTCTCTACGTTCACGAATTTTTTCACTTCTCTCAATATTATTTGTCGTAGAGTTTTTAATAAATCAGTTAAGCTTATTCTATTTGGGCTTATTGGTTATTTATTATTACATATCCAGCACACCCGAATTGAAAACCCTTTCAATTCAATTAAGCTTAAATGAAAAAATATATCTTAACTTACACAAAGCTCATCAACTCCAAAGGTGACGTTGACACTTCAGCTAACTCTCAGAATATTGAGCTCAATTACACTCTTTATTTAAAAGATGATACTCTTCCTCTCGATTCCATCACCTCCTCGAAATTGTATTGGAAACATAGAAATTATCCAAGTCTATCCCTCAGCACAGCATAAATTTAGTACTTTGTTTCAGAATAGTGGTGATCTTGATTGGGAAGTGATCTATCAAATTCCTCATGTTGTTATGCTTGACACCAAAACAAGAGTTTTTCAGTATAAGTTACTAAATCGAATAATTTATACTAACAAATCCTTATACAAAATGAAAATGATTGATTCAGCACTCTGCACTTTTTGCAAAATTTCAGATGAATCTCTCGAGCAGCTTTTTTGTAGGTATGATTTCAGTGTAGCATTCTGGACGTCTGTTATTCTTTGGCTTAAATCCTTGCACATTGCTATTGATTCTCTAAATGACTGCGACATAATTTTTGGGCTGACACAAAAAAGGTCTCATTGCTTGCTTTTAAATCATATCATCGCTGGAAAACTAGTTATCTACCAGAGTCATGTGAACAATATTTTACCATCATTGCGTTATCTCACGATAAAATTAGATCATGTAGAGTCCATTGAACGATCTATAGCCATAAAGAACAACCGACGTAAAATTCACAAAGGAAAGTGGAAGCCTCTCATTAATTAGAGACACTCATTGGTATATTTCTATTGTACGTTCATTGTAGTGTATTAGTGTGTAGTAGTGTAGTATACAATGTAGATGCAAAGTAAAGTCAAGTAGTATGTAATGTATTTAAGTAACTTAGTGTGGTAGTGTGTAGTAGTGTATACAGTGTATAGGTGTAGAGTCAAGTAGAATGTAATGCAAGTAAGTAATTTTATAGTACATGTGTATAGGTTTTGTTTTTCAGTGTAATGAATTGAATGCAACACAATTTAAAAAAAATTAAAAAAAGCTTCTACTCGGCTAGATGATTTCATTAAACTTTGTAGAGAAACGTTGCAACACATTGAAAGGTTTCCTGGCCTTTTCCAGTGTAGTCATGCAATTGTTAAATGTTTCCGTCTTACGGGCTCTTCTTTCTCTGCATTCACAAATTGTTTCACTTCTCTCAATATTATTTGTCGTAGAGTTTTTAATAAATCATTTAAGTTTATTCTACTTGGGCTTATTGGTTATTTATCATTACATATCTAGCACACCCGAATTGAAAACCCTTTCAATTCAATTAAGCTTCAATGAAAAAAATATGTGTTAACTTACACCGGCGCTTTTCACGCAGTCCAAGTGTTTCTCTGTTTTGTTAGCGTTGTCGTCATGCATTTGACACGCTTGTGCACTAGCAGTTCACGTCCCTAAGATACGACACGTCTTATGTAAGACACGACTTTAATAAGACGCAAACGCTTATTTTGCACCGTTTATACGATCAGTTCGCGTCTTAGATAAGACGTGTCTTATTTTCTCCCATATAAATGGCAAATACATCAGTTGAACCCCAAAGGGGGGGTACTCCTAGACTCCCAGAAAAATTGGGTGGGGAATGCAGCCCTAAAATCCTTACCCTTTTCAGACCAAAACAGCTAAAAACCATACCCTTTGGGGCTGCACATACCTATATAGCCCAGATAAGGGAGTATCCCCCCCCCGGGAGTAGAACACACAGCATGTGTGTTGTTTGAGATCTCAAAGACAAAAAACAATTGGGGCATAAAACCACAGGAAGAAGACAAAAAGTGGCACGCAGCTTTTGTTTTCCGTGACTTAACACGTATAACCTTTTGTTCAAGCTAGCGTGCAATTTGTCACGCGGAGAGTGTGATTAAACACGGGAAGCGTGTTATCTAGAGAAAAGGGCTCGGCGAGACTGAAGCAAAACCATGCAAGGTTTGAATACAAGCTCACCGGTACGAAACAGTGCAAACAGTTGTTTGAATAAAATTATGGTAACACAACGCGCATTTTGTCAGCTGAACAAAGTTTGTTCGAAGTGCAGCAGCTCAGAATGAAGCAAAATTAAAGGAGCTTTATTATTCATAAGCAGTCGAAGATCTGTTATCTTTTGACCTTGAAAATCTTCGATTTCACAGAAGACAATTATCGTTGTGTGTCACCCCACAGGAACTACAGCAGTAGCACGACGTTTGAAATGGGCCATAAATTAAAAAGTAAATATTTTTCTGAAAGAATTTTTTAAATTCGCATTTTCCGCTATGATTAAGCACTGACTTTCATATATATGGAGGTTTTTTGAATCTACTCTTTAGTTCTCAAGAGAATATTTTCATTTGCATAGCAGACATGCTTGAAAGCACGTGCTCTGTAATGTGATACTTGTCACACTAAAATTGCAAACACTTCCATTGTGAAATGTAAATTGTGTTTCTTTACAAATTATACAAACCTCGTTCGTCCATCCATCCACTTTTGTGCACTGAAATATGAAGCCGGTTAACTCGAGCATTCTCCTCGCTGGCGACTCAAACCAAATCGCCATTGAGCGCGTGTAACAATTTACACTTTTGTAATCAAAGTGAATCTTTAGTTTTTACACGCAAGCGACAAATTTGCTTGAATCAAGTCAGGATGCAACTTCTTTGCACGCATTTGGTTATTTAGTAGGTCACAAGTAAGTAAACTTCATAAATCGTATTCCTTCTACTTTTTCGGCTCTTTGTTTATGCCGGGCTTTTCTTTCTTATAACTCCGTTGTTGCTCCACGTATTTCCTTCTGATGTCTTTCTCAGTTTATAGTGCGTCATATAACCAAGTGTTATACGGAAATTTCCCATCAGAAGAATTGACAGTTGAGTTGCTGAGTTGGGGGTGCGTCTTATAACCGAGTGTGCCTTATAACCGAAAAATTACAGTGTGAGCATTTTAAACATAATTTATACAGGAAACCCGGCATTTTTTGGTCTTAGAGCTGAGGGTCTTGTTTAATTTAGTTGCACCCGGCTGAACTTTGTCAAGCTTTATCTTTTGCAAAATAACATTTAGAAAGTCATTCCATGTGCTGGCAGCTGTGTTTCAATTTTTTGACTCCTCATAACAATTTTCTCTCGGGAACTGTCGACTGATGAACAAGGTCATACAAACATTTTATGGGATGATTATTTTTCTAGCGAGTGATTTTGCCCGCAAAGCGAGACATTTTGCACGCTAGCATGTCATTTTGCTCGATTCCTTTGTGTTTCATAACTTGACACACTTCTTTGTGTGACTGAACATTTTCCTTTGTGCTCTCCGTGTGAGATAAGACAAAAGGCAGTTTTAATGAGACGTGCATGGTGACACACTGCTGGCATGTTAAAAGAAATTTCTTTTGTTTAGCGTGTCCTCGCACGCATGCCCGTGTCATCACCATTTTACCTGAAATCCTGTGGAGAATCACATATGATATAAAACTTACAAATTAAATGGGAATAAAATTGCGTAAAATAACATTAATAAAATAAATCATCTGTCTAATAATATCTGCTAAGTGCTAGTCGTGTATTGTCGTATTAAATTGTTTACCCTGTCTACCAACCTAGTGTCCACTCTGTTGGCTCTCACTTGTAAGTGCTCCGCAAAAACAGGCACATTCCAAAATGCTGTCTTGTCATCTTGGTACACAGGTTTGGGCTGGACTGGTGAATAGCAGGGTGGAATAGCGTCCGTCAACTGGTAGCCCCTAAGCATCTCTAAGAATAGAATTTTGAGTGCTGTATTGTGTCTAGCCAGGTACAGGGTTTCTGATAGTGCGCTGCAACCTGACACCACGGTGCGACACTTTCCTGTGCCTTCTGACATAGCCTGCATTTGTCATCACCGTCTGTGTGTGTCTTGGTCTTTCTTGAGGCGTAAAGCTTAGTTGGCAGGAGTTGCTGATATAACTCTTGCAATCCTGCCACTGTTTTGATTGGAGCTGTTTTCCAATCTGACAGCCAAGCAAAACATTCCTGGTCCACATCCTCATCTTTCCATCTCTCCGCTATTAACTTCCCTTGCCATCTCTCACTTTCGATCTCTTCACAGCCTCTGCTCTGATTGACTTTCTTAATCCACACACTAATCTTCTTTCTGTTAAGTACATCCCCCAGTTCCGTAACCCCAACTGGTTGTGGGTACTGCAACTCTAGTCGTAGTCCTAGCTGTTGTGCATAACTCTCCGCATCCTTCACCAAGGATCTGCGCCCTGTACGGGCTGCTTTCTCCTCGAACTGCCTCATCAGGTGCGTAGTTGGATCATTGTCGGAATACAAGTTCATAGCTACCTTTATCTTGATGGTCTTGTACTCTCTCTCCATGGACTTAAGGCCCCGCCCTCCTAACTTCCTAGGAAGGTACAGTAGATCTGTGGAGCCCAAAGGATGGTTAGCTCCATTAGCAACCACGACCTTACGAGTCTCTCTGTCCAGCCTCTGCAAATCGGCAATAGTCCATACCTGGGTCCACATGAAGTATGTTAATGCTGGAAGTGCAAACTGATTGGTCGCCAACACTCTGTTGCAGTCTGATGATGGACTCGACCATATCACTGATAGTCTTTTCAAGTACACATTCTCTGCGTTCTGGAGAACCAGACTGTCCCCATGAATGACACTCCAACAATCCCAAGAATTTCTACTGCGATCTATCCTTCAGACTTTCAATCAAATCTGCTTCCCTGATACTGGACTCGTCCAATGTCTCAAGCCTACCCTGCTTCACGTGAGCCGTCGTGCACTTTTGCTTGTGCCACGCTAGCCCGATATCTTACATCGCCATTTGGTTGAGGTGGTTGTTGAACTCGAGTTGGGAAACCGAACAGTTGTGGCTTTTTGACCTGTTTGATAACTAATAAGACTTAAGCTTGAGCTTACGTAAGACTTAACTTAAGGTTATATTAACTTAAAGCTTAAAAGACAAATTGCAATGTTAGGTCACCTGGAGATCTTAAGAGCTCTAAATATTGAAATATGGACAGCATTTGAACAAATTTGTTTTTCTTTTAAGTCAAAACATCTGGCTTGTTGTAGGTAGCTTATTCATGGTCAAGTAAATGGGCAACTTATTTTGCCTTGGGCAATCTACAAAGTTTGTAAAGTCGGTCTTCAGAATCCAAAATGACAGCACAGTTTATTTTGTTCATACAATTTCAAACCCTTACATAAAGGCAAAACTCAAAAAGATTTTCATAAGTGCTGTTTGATTCCCATATTCTTAGAAAATTGGTTTATTACAGGTTTAGCGATATTAATGATAAGGTTTTCTCTCAATTTTCTCTGGGGTCAGATATTATATTCTCTGGGGTCAGCTATAGTTTCTGAATATTTAATAATGTTACCTCTGTGGTGAAGGTCGTATAGAATTGTCTTTGTATTGGGTTGCCACTTCAAGATACTGGATACCATAAATCATGCATAGACAGCTACTTATTCCTTCCTTTTTTTTTTGAAAAGAAATGATCACAAGAAGAGTCAAACCCAGGTCGTTGGATTCCCAAACAGGAACCATATCACTAGTAAGAATACTGATTTTTTCCAGCTGCCACAATCAGCAAGTTGTGGCTAAATATACTAACACCAAAGTGATATTAATTTAGGCTAAATGCAAGCTAACTAACGGGAGTGATTAATGTAGGTTAAATGGAGTGTTCATTAATGTGCTAACTAAAGTGCTATTTTGTTAGTTGGAAACCAGTCTGTCCTGGTAATATATAGATTTAGCCAATCCTAAAAGTGGAGCTTCACGGCTATAATTTTTTTTTTGTACTGGTATTGAACAACTTCGCATTGCTTTCCTCTCTTGCGCCATTATTTTACATTTAGAGAAAGTCAACAGGAATAGTCCAGTTTCAAGTTCGCCATGACCACTGAATAAAAGTACTGAGAACGCATTTGTACACCGTTGCCTCGATCTAAAGTTAAATATTCATAAATTCCAGCAAGATGACCTGTTTACAGCTCTGTCTTTTGTTTAATTTTCAAATTTGTGGCACCTTTCTGCCGGTATTTGTGAATATTTTACTTTAGGTCGAGGCTACGGCTGGACAAATGCGTTCTAAGTGCTTTAATTCAGCGGTCATGGCGAACTCGAAACTGGACTATTCACCACGGTTGAAAACCTCAAAACATTAAAACATTACAAGAAAACAATACACAACGCATATGTTTGTTTGAAAACAAATTTAAACAATCAGAAAACGATCCAACATCGTGTTGGATGAGCATGTTTCACCGTTTCGCCGCATCTCTCAACATTGTATTTAAATGGCTTTCCATGTTTGATTTTCATCCAACATTTCGTGTTAAGAACAAAGGTTTGATCATTTAGTCACCACAACCAACAAGCCATGCACAGCAACCAAATGTAAAAAGCAACCAAAATGAACCAAACAATGTCAAAATTTCAGTGATAATACGCAAAAAATCGTTCTGTGGACTCACTCTGGTGTTTGGTCAAACATTTGTTTGCGCATTTAGCCACCCAATGTTATGTTTGCCAAACACGATGTTGAATGAAAATGTTTGATCATTTAGCTGGAGCTTTAATCCTTTTTTATGAGCACTCATTGCGATTATGTGTTACTAAGATAAAGGCAAATGTTTCTTAACGCTGTTGAGGCACACACATCGAAAAACACTCATTCGCAATCACTTGCAAGCAAAACACTAAAACAAACAAACAATTCGACTACTTCTTTGCATACAAAACGGGTTGAGATGATGGTTATTTATGTCTAGTCGAAAGAAAAATACAATTTTCATTCCCGTGCAAAAGTAACAACGGTTAAAGCAAATGTTAAGCTTCAGTTTATTTAATTTACCTGTGTTGTAGAGGTTCTTGAAAATATGTATCCACTTTAATAAAAACAAAAATCACCAAAAATAGCAACAGTTTGTCCAAAGGAAGAACTTCTTCCACTGAGTTTGAACTACTCGTTCCTCCCATTAATGCCAGTGAACTGTTAAGTGACCTTTCTTGGTGAGCTGCAAGATGTTGCGGTAAAATGAAAGCCCTTTAAGCATAGAATCATGTTTTTCAACCACACAATTTGAGAGCTATGGAAGTGGATCCAAGTTTTAAGCTTTTCCTGAAAAAAATATTTTGCTCTCCCTTTTTATCACTTGAAACTTCACCTTCTCGAGTATCATTAACTAGTTCCTGATTTTTCTGCCTTTGACACAAAGAACTTTGAAAGAAAATGAAGTTGTTTTGGTCAGAATGAAGAAACTAACTGAATGTGAAATGTTGAGCCGCAGAAAGCCTGCGAAAAATTAAGGCACGTTTTGGTTTGGGTGTCCCGAACCTGGCTTTAGCCTGCAAACAAATTGAAAGCCAGTCCTTGGTCAGTGGTCAACTTAAAGAAAAACAGCTGACCTCGATGAGCTTTAAACTTGAGCCCGTGATATGGTCATGCGATAATGGCCAGTAGATGCCTTGTAATGACAGGTGTCAATTGACCATAACATGGATGTCTGCAGATGTTCCCTGTAAAGTAGGTGGTCAAGTGGAGTATGGCCGTCAGGTTATGTTGTTATTATTAGGATACAATTAATGGGACACATCCCATACATGGAAGGGCGGACGTACGTACGACGTACATGTGGTGACCAAAACCAAATTTTCTCAAACAGATGGTTTACCATATTTTCTTAACCATGGTGCTCCGCTTGGTAGCCCTTTGGGCTGCCGGAGCTCCACTATTGCACATGTACTTTTCGCCATCTTTAAGTTGGTTGTGAACTGTAAAGTGGGTCATGGGCTACATTTAGCTAAACTCATTTTAGCATCCTCATTCAACTGAATTTTTTTTCTTATTGCAATAATGTGTAATTTGACAGGAATTCTATCTAAATGTATGTGAATCTTACCCTTTCTCTGTCTATTGCCAGGGTTTCTTGGTATTCCTGGTCTTGCCTTTGTCGTATTTCTCTATTCCTCCGAGTAGATATGCAAATAGCAAGATACATTGACAAGATACAATCACATAATAATGTTATGCCAAAAATATCTGTACCTTAGCATTGATTGGTCTTTACTGCAGCCAAAATGTACTGCAGCCAAAATGGATGTAATGACACCTTGGACATCATTCTCTACAGTATGGAAAAAAAAAATAATAAATAATAATAATAAATATATTTGTATAGCGCCTATATAAAATTCTAAGCGCTTTACAATTCATATGTACAAAGATATGCTACCACAATACTTTTTGTTAAAATGTCCTTAAAAATGTCTCAAAATTCA